>WNNJ02002511.1:0-141670 GCA_012934845.2 Pomphorhynchus laevis
TTATATATATATATATATATATATATATATATATATATATATATATATATTTATATATATATATGTTCCTGACACGGCTAAGCGTAAACAAAGGGAAATGTTTTGGATAGGACAACTCATGGCAGACCAACAATTAAATGTTGAGCACATATATCACTTGCCGTGAATATATGAGTTCCGAAATTGGGTTATTTATATTTCTCTCTGTTAGTTGCATTGAACAATTTGATTTTCATTACTATTTTTTGTGCTAATCAGAACTGTAATTTTTTTCTAGATGTACTGAAGGAGGGCAGTTTGCCCGAAAGCTTACAAAAAATTGCTCTTGGTTTTCATTTCCTGTTTTTTATCTATTTACGGCAATTATTACTAATGTATCATTCAATGGATGATCCGGGACAGTGTCAGTTTTCCGCAAATCAAATGGATATATATGTATATATAACCAAGAATTTTTTAAACAGTTTAAAACTTCTTGGTTATAACTACTTACAATTAATTGATAATTTTACCTATAAGTGAAAGGCTTATATTTTTGGGATTATATATCTATATTTTTCATTAAGATGAAAATTTATTCTTCTTTGTAAAAACGAAATCATAATTTAGATTTCTTATTCAGATTTTTCAGGCCTAATTTTTTAAATTTAATGTTTATGAACTGATAAGTGGCCCTTATCTCGACTATAGGAAAAAATAACAATTCTGTGGTAAATCAATTTAATAAATTTATAATAAATCAATTTTCGTGTATAGTACCTGCGGTATGATATATAAGCTACCTTGTATAAACGTAATATGTTTGTATAATAAGTAAACCTAATTAAGTATTTAAAATGTATTTCTACATTTATGGGATATATAAAATTACCTTTTGTTGAAAATTAATCAATTCACAAAAATCATTTAATAGCAGCTGACCAATTACGTTATTAGCATCTAATGACGTATTTTCACTGAAAATAGTGAAAATATTTCCACTGTTCCTCCTTTTTCAGCAGAAACTGCTTGCGCCATGCACCCTGGTTTACTATGATGTAGTCTTTCTAAGCATCGAATTCGTCACTCTTTTCGTGTATTTATTAACTTTATTAAACGCTCTTCGAGCTCACTCCCTTTAAATATTCGTGCATCCTACCTTTCTCTCCTCAGTGTCTTTCTCATTATTATGCGTACTAAACGTACTCTACTAAATGTACTCACTTTTGGTAAAATCAGCTCGTCCTCTTCCAACACATTGGAAAATCTTAAACTCAATTCTTTCAGAATTATTTACATCTTGTAACAAAAATCTTATGAAAGGTAGGAACTGTAGGATAACATATCAGTCGAGGAGGTACTGCTATGTTATCAAGTTTCGGCCCATATTCCTCGACCCGACATATCAGCAGGGCCAAATACATGCTAATGATGGATTTTCTTTGATGAAATTTGTTTATCAAGTATCTTATTCTAATACAAATTTTCATGATAAATAGAATTTTCATGTCTTCATATAATTTAGATTTATTTTTTACACATTCATGCAAAAATATGTTTCTTGTAAATTTAAATATGTCATCTTTACGATATAAATTAATAGTAGTTTTAGTTAATGTCGATTTAATGTTCATATCTAGATATACACCTTCTTTATCATTAATATTGGTTTTGTTAAGAATAAGGCTTTCTGGATAAATGTGCTCACTAATTGAATAAAAATTATTAGAATTAAATACACATATATCATCAATGTATCGAAACATATATTTCATATATTTATATTGTTTAGATTTATTTTTTAAACAGTTATGAACAAATTCATATTCTATAAAGCTTAAAAACAAGTCAGCTATAATTGGGCTACTATTACCACCCATTGGAACACATTTTACTTGTCTAAATATAGATGTCCCTACTTTTAAATAATTTGGATTTATCAAAATATTTAAGGATTCTATTAATTAAACTTTATCCATATCCTTGGTTAATTTTTTGCTCTGCTGGATATTTACTTGGTTGAATTATTATAACATTTATATAACATTTATTTCCGATGGATTTTTAAAGTAATCGTTGCTAAAACTTGTTCACTGAATCTTAAAATACCTGTTTTTAATTACAACAATTGTTGAAAAAAAATAGGAAAAAATGATTTTCTCTCTGTGTATACGCAAATCAAAAAATTAAAATTAAACGTATAAGCGTTTTATTACACGAATAACTTATCCACGTAGGAAAATAGCACTAGAATATACATAGAAACTTTTATTAATTTATTATCTTTAATTCTTCATAATATTTTAACTCAATATTTGTAAAAATTGATAGCATTCGTACAAAATTGTACATAAGAGGGAGTATATAAAGAATGAAAAACAATTTGGAGGGTTACATATACTAAGTGTTGCCTCCTTATTTTTAGTAAATCATTTGAGGAAATAAAAAAGGGTTTTTAGAGTAAAATATTACATATCTTGGCTAGTCAATTAATACATATTTTCACGTTACGGTGTTTATACAAGAAAAAGTTATGATTGTTCAGTCTACTTACAAAATATCATACAATTATACAAGGTAACATAGAAGAACAAAGAATCAAGGGAGTATTTGTTTACGGTTTACTTCAAATAAATTCAATCAAGTATCAGTGGTACTCGTTTATAATCAAAACATCTAATTCGAAGATACATCTACAAAGTATATTATCCATAAAAAATTTCCGCTTAAGAGTTTAAGTGAATTTTTTATAATATTTTGTTGATTTGTATAATAAAAGTCAATTTTTATGAATTAACTAATAAATAACAGACGATGTATCAGAATAAGGATTAGAGGTCATCAGGAGGGAAAATAATAAGTAAATAAGATTTAATAAATATTTATATAAAGTTAAAATTGAAATTCTAAATAAAAGTGAATGTTTATGAATTGACTAATAAATAACATACGATGTATCAGAATAAGGATTAGAGGTCATCAGGATGGAAAATAATAAGTAAATAAGATTTAATAAATATTTATATAAAATTAAAACTGAAATTTAAAATAAAAGTGAATGTTTATGAATTGACTAATAAATAACATACGATGTATAAGAATAAGGATTAGTGATCTCACGATGGAAAATAATAAGTAAATAAAGATAAGAAGTTATCAGGAGAAAACATAATAATTATATAAAATTTTATAAATATTTATATAAAATTAAAATTTAAAATAAAAGTGAATGTTTATGAATTGACTAATAAATAACAGACTATATAATTATATAAATAAAATGTTATTAATAAAAAACAGATGATGTATCAGAATAAGGATTAGAAATCATCAGGAGGGAAAATAATAAGTAAATAAGATTTAATATTTATATAAAGTTAAAAATTGAAATTTAAAATAAAAGTCAATTTTTACGGATTGACTAATAAATTGATACATTTATAAATATATAATACATTTATAAATACATTTATACATTCAATAATCTGATGCATTTACCGACGACTACGATTTATCCTAATATCCAATATATAGTTTACATTGATACTATGTTCAACTTAAATTAATGAAGTTTTTGTTAACATTTACTTTATGGTGTCTGATGAAATTAGTGTTATATAAAAATATCTAGTTTTCTCTCTTTTCTGAATTTCGCTCTTTTTTAACTGACGTTTAGAATTTAAGTTTTCTAAAATTCGAGACATTGACGGCTATCAAACAAAATGAATCATATCAGATAACAAAGTCTACGTATTTTGTATTATATATAAATTAAAAATAATGATAATTATAAATAATAATAAATAATTATAAGATTTTATACAATTTATTAAATAAAGATCAATTGTTATGAATTTTATAATAAACAACAGACGATGTATTTGAATGTATCTGGATGAACTGCTATGGTACATAGAAAAGTAGCAGTATTACGCTTGATAATAAAATCAAATTATCCATTATAATGCTATGAATAAAGGAACTGCTATATAATCAGGTTTCGGCGCTTATTCCTAGACCTAACATATCAGAAGGAACTGCTATGTTATCAGATTTCTGTAGCAGCGGGCCCAAATACATGTTAATGTATTTTATCTGATCGAATGTGAAAGTATAGAGTATTATAATACAAAGTATATTATTTATTACCAATAAGAATTTTTACTCTAGAGTTAAAATTTATTTTTTATGTTATATTTTAAAATAAATAATAAACGATAATTTTATATTAGATTATATTATTTGATATTGATTATCGATGATAATCAATATCATTATTGATTATCAGTGATATCGATAATTAATCAAATTTAGATTATTTTTTAATACGCAATAATGTTTCCTATTCCTCGACCCAGCATATCAGCGGAACCAAACAAATGCTAATGACGAATTTCCTCTGATTGAACTTGATTATTTAGTGTACCTTAAAGGCATGCTGATTAATTTGTAATAAATAGTAATATGTTACGGTTATATGCTTTTTATCGTTCATGTTGAATTTATCGCTGATTGGCAAATTTAGATAAAATTAGCTTTCTTATGATGCACGAGCAATAGGGAATTATCTACAATTCCTGAAGCCGAAAAGTGGTCTCGGAATAATTAATAATTTAATGAATAAATACCAAATGATGAATAATTTGGTATTAAGTAATTTTGTGTCAACCTAACTCTTTATCTTTAAACTAAAAGTGTGATTGTAGCAAATTGATGATTCATTAATGTTTTAAATATACATTCATAAGAAGCTTCTAGAATTTGATACATTTATGCGAAAATATTTCCACTAGAACGCAACTTCTTACGTTCTATTTTGTTTAAGTAGTAAGACAACTTCTTACGTTCTATTTTTTACGTAGTAAAAAAATTGCCTTATCCCTCAAGAAAAGCGATAAAGCCGCGGAAATCTCCCACGTTTTAAAAATGTTATTTCCGCAGTCCACAATGTTTAGATACTTGCTAATATTTGGGAAACGTCGGTTTCTGCTATTATATTTGTAGAAAATCTAGATATATTTACATCATGGAAGGATTAAAGACAATATTATTTCTTTATTGAAGTCTATTTAATATTCTTATCTGCGTTAATTAATCTATCCAAGTAAATTTTAATATATCATATTTACCGTATAAGTTGGGTTGATAGCAAACCTATCGATTTAGGAATCGTCTTTGGAAACAGGGCATTATCGCAACTCTTATTCAAACTAGAAAATGTTCAATGCTAGCTTCTTAGTTGTGTTTTTATATTAGGCGACTTAACGACTGAATTGTTTCTTGTTTGAAATGCGTTACGATTTGTTGATTTGATATGTACCTGGAGCATACTCCATGATATGTTCTAATTTTTAAAACAGAATTATGGATATATCTTTGTGCCTTGGATCGCCATTTTCATTTGAATTAGTCAAAATTATCACAATTGAACTAGCAAAACAGTCTTTGGTCAACGCCTTGTAACTAAATATTAATAATAATTTTAATTGATGTTAATTTAATGTTCATATATACATATATACCTTTATCATCAATATTAGTTTTATTAAGAAGAAGGCTACCTGGATAGATTTGTTCACTATATTGAATAAAAATTATTAGAATTAAATACACATATATCATCAATATATCGAAACATATTTTCATATCTTTATATAATTTAGATTTATTTTTTAAACAGTTATGAACAAATTCATATTCTATAAAGCTTAAAAATAAGTCAGCTATAATTGAGCTAGTATTACCTCCCATTGGAACATCTTTTACTTGTCTAAATATAGATGTCCCTACTTTTAAATAATTGCGATTTATAAAAATATTTAGTGGAATTAATATTGAAAACGTGTGTTATACCTGTATTAATTTCGATTCCCATGCAATATTTTTCGTATAAACTGAGGGAGGTTTGACAGTTTTATAAAAGAATTGTTAGAATTACCCTATTTCATCAGCTTATTGTAATAAAGATTTTCCACATGAAGACAAAGTTATTACTAGCTTTATCAATATTTGCCATTATATAGTTATCTTTTAACTAAGTAATTTATAAATACATTTCTTTACTTGTCTTATTGTCTGATATTTATTATATGATTCAACCTCTATACCATTTTTATCCTTTATAGAACAATTAATTTTAATTATTGTTTCTAAACTTAAATCACTACGCTCATATGTTAATTGGGCTACTATTACCTCCTATTAGATCACCTTTTATTTGTCTAAATATAGATGTGCCTACATTTTTGTGTTCTAAAAATTCTTTAGTTGAATTAATACTGAAAGAGTATTTTATACCAGTATTAATTTCGATTACTTTACAATATTTTTGAAACCGAAAGCGGTTTTAATGTACATTTAAAAGCACCTCATATGAACCTAGGTTTTATTGGATTTTCATGTAATTTTGGATTCCAATAAAATATAGGTATAGTTTTATTATCTGATTTAATTTTTATATCAATTTTATTTATTATTGAACAATGACTTGTAATAATTGTTTCTCAACTTAACTCACTACATTCATATGTTGTGTTTATATTTAAATCATTGTAATTAACCTCTTTCATCAATATATCATAATAAAGCTTTTTGCATATGAAGACAACGTTATTACTAGCTTTATAAATAGTTATTATTATAAAGTTATGCTTTAATTTAGTAAGTTCTTTATACATATCTTTATTAATCCATTTTAGTTATCCTTAATCTCAGTAATTTAGAAATGCATATCTTTATTTGTATTATTATATGTTTATATGATAATATAAGTTATTAAACATAATATATGTTTACATATATGTTTTTATTTGTATTATTTATGTTTATCTATAAATGGTTTTGATTTTCATACTTTACAAATGTAGTATTTATTAGTATCTTTGTCTATATAAAATCAATACAAAAATGCTGATTCCTATCTTATAATATACAAAATGTTGTATATTCATATCCTTAATGAAATCACCGGCTTAACGTTCGTTTAAAACTACCCTCTTTAGAAGTACTAAAATGTAAGTGCATGTTCTTTTTTCATTGGTACTCTCGAAAACATTTGTTTGTAATTTGTATATTACTTAATTAATTAATAACACAATTTTGAAACTATTTAAGAACGATAGTCCATATTTTAATCCCAAACATTCAAATTGATACTATATTGTGATGTAATATATAATTTTAACACAAATTATCTATTATTTGTAATAGTCCCTTTTGGCTGTTCAGTATTCTGATCGACCTTAGAAGAAATTATTTGTCTTTATCTTCTTCTAATTACTTGCAGATATTGATTTCCTAATAAAAAAATTATTTTAGCAAAAGACGTATTTTATTACTAGACATTGTTATTTTAAGAGATGTGGTTAGAAGCACTTTAAGCAAATTCTTTTCTGCCTTTATAACCGATTTCAATCTGTTCGTTGATACATCGAAAACTGCACTTCCACGTGATCTAAACACGTGCTACTTTGTCGCTGGGTTGAAAATACTTGTTAAAGGTAAGCAATTTTATACTTATTAAAATTATAAATAAATTTACAACCGTATCAATAAAATAAATAATGAAGCACTTAATAATTTATTATGCGAAAAGCGTTTAACATAAATTTATAGTTTCGAATTTTAAAAATGCTATAATTTATATAACATTAATATTATAAAATAATATTAATATTTTAAATTTAAAATTTTAATTAATTTCAAAACAAAACATATATCATACAAATTATGATTTCGTCCAGATGCTGTTAATTTATTTTTCGTCATGTCATTGATGTAAAATATTGGCGCTAATCTTAATACGTATTTTAACGATAATATTTATATTATTGAAAATAAAGTATATCCAGGATGAACTAAAAAATCAAGCTTCTAAGTCAATTCCATGATCCAACAAAACACCGCAACCTACTATATACTAACAATAATAATATTATCATAATATTCTCAACTTTTAAGTTTAATGAGCTAACACATTTATTTGCAATTTTTTTAATTATATCAAATTACAGTGAACACAAACGATTAAATCAAAAATCGAACTAAATTTCATGGTATAATCAATTGTAAACAAATTGTCAAAGGCAAATAGTAAAAATATCATTTGCTAGTTAATACAAAAAAGATTTAATCTTTCAGAAACTATAAAGATGTAAATAATAAAAACCCAAAAAGGTCCGTAAACACATTTTTTAACTAAAGCCTTGAATCCATCACACTACTATTTTAAATAAAAATAATTCATTCAACGTACAATGCTTACATAATTTGCAAATCCTTTTTTCAATCGTTCGAAACACTCTTTTTCGATCTATTGTAAATTGTTTGTGGTTGTTGCCAATTAATTAGTAAATATAAAATTAGTACATTTATGGAATTAAAAAATTATAACAGTATAATTACGCGCTCTAGACTTCAAATAAATCATTGTACTTTTACTATTCAACTATTTTAACTTGATGATACGAAATAAAAGAATAATCTGAAAGAATTCTTAGCCATTATCAAATTTAACTTTTAATTAAAGTATTTATCCAAAAATACAAAATTATATACACTTTTATATAAAATTCTGCTGTTTAAAATTTGCCTGTACTCAGTGCCCTAATAATGAATTAAAACTTTTAATTGTATCGCATATATTTATGAATTATAATATTCAATTTATTTATAGTCATTTATCTACTTTCTAACTAATAACTTATTTGGAATAAAATTCTATGAGTGTATCGCAAATTTCAGAAATCAAATTTTCTAAAATACCTAATATTTTTAACATACAAGTACTTCTAAACAAAAACAGATTCCACAAATATGTCAATATCTTTACTAATCAGAGGATTTGCAGGAATGTTTTGGATTTTTCCACGGGTATGGTAATTGCGATTTATCGAAATATTAGAGAATTGTGATCTTTTTGTTTATTTGAATTGATAAAATTCTTTAGCGATTAAAATAACCACTAAATTTAAGACATTGTAAGGGATTTCTTGAGGAAACTACTATCGCTTGTATTTACCGAATCCTTTAGCTCAAATGCTCATTCTACTTAAAATTTTTGTACTAGCTAATTTCGTTTATTTCTTATTACAGAACATAAGCACCAACGCCATTATAACATAATATAATGATTTTATTACCAAACAGTTATAAAAATATGTTCGCTATATTTGAATTATTTAATCAATTCGAAGTTGTTCACGGTATACATTTCTAAATGTAAAATGTAAACACAAATGCCGTTAATTTTTATTAAATATTTTATGTGAATCCGAATTACGTTATAAATAAATTATTCAGATTCTGAAAATTAATCAATATAATTAATCAAACCAATCTTATCAGAATTAATAAAATTCCTTAGTTAAATGATAATTCAGCTTTAAAATTATTTTTATAAAAATGCAGTTTTAACTTAACTCTAATTATATGTCAATAAGATTAATTGTATAATAACTAATTACCTAATACATTTAAAAACAATATTTTATATTAAAATAAAATTTTGATTTGGAAAGTATTTGTTTACAAATAGAATAAAATAATTATTACTGTTAGAACAAGATTAAATATAAATATATGAACTAGAGAACGGTGCGCATGACTTTTTACAATGAATTATTGTCTGATGTTGTTTGTTTACATTATTCATTAGCCTAAAAGACATTATATTAATAAGGCTCGACATAACATTCTTAGTACTATAGTAAGTTCATTTTCAGAATCTAAATTATTTGTAATTCATCATTTCTCATTTTAGAAAATATTTATTTCAAATAACAAGTGTTGATATCTATAGATTAACCTTATGATTATATAAATACAAATTACATATTAATTGTGTGTGTAAACATCCTTAATAAGTAGCATCCCAACACGTATAATTAGCATTGAGTTAAAAACATATTCAAATATATAGTAAAGGCTTTTAAAATAATAAATTTATAGAAGTAAAATTCTAAGTTGCTTAATTTTATTCAATTTTTTTAAAATATATTTATAAATTATAGAATTTTTTATTTATATTAATTTATTTAATTTAAAAATATTTAATTTTAGAAATTTAATTTTCTTTATTTTATAATTATATATTTCTACGTCAGTATTTCAAATATTTATAAACCTACACGCATTTTCGTAACTTCTATTGGTAAAAATATACTTAAATATAAAATAAAAGCTTCTAAGTTAAATTCTAATCATATAATTTATTATCTTATATTTAATATCTTTAATGGAATATCTTTAAAAAGGGAAATATTTGCTCTAATGGTTTGAAATTGTCTATTAGTGTACTAATTGCGATTTATAAAAATACTTGAGGCAAAAAATATGTTTTACTTTACTATCTCGTTTAGTTTGTTAAAATTATGATTTTTATTATGATCGTGGTTGCAATTCTGATAATTGAAAATTTAACTTTACATTCAATTCGTATATATTTTCTTTAAAAATGTAATTTAATCAACAAATGATCATTGATGAACAACTAGAATATTAAACAGTTATCTTAGCTGTTCATATCAACTAGGATATGAATAGCTAGGATATTATACATAAATATTCATTTTAAACACTATAATTATTTTCGATTATTTATCGTTGACTAGAAATCTACTTTGAAAAAATAAAAAAATAAAAAAATAGCTAAATTACATAAATTTTATATTTTTATGTTCCGTCAAACTATTTCACTGGCAATTTAAATAGAAGCCAAACACACGATTTAATTTCGTTTGTCTATTGCTGTAACCAAGGTATTTTTGAACTATTAAATATTTTCTTAGAATTGCAATGGCTCATTCATAATGTGAATTTCGCCATTAAAAATTGTTATTTGAGAACTATTCTATATTATTTGCGAACTAGCATTTATTTTAAAGTTTTAATGTAATTAAAAGATTAATTTCCCCGAAACTTACATTAAATTGTATAATCTTTTTGTATGATCACCTATTATTTTAATACTCACTCCAGCATTACTAAAACAAAACACTAAATCATTTTGTAAATTGACATTTATGTTGATTTGGAAAATAGTATCCAAGTGAGCTATTGCAATTTTAGTAGTGAAATATTGCTGTTGAATATGTAGTGAATACTTTGAAAATAAATTAAACAAGGTTTTCTTTTTTAACGCCCTTTCATCTTCGATGTAAATACTTTTCAAAAATGATGTCAGCACATCTAAAGTTCCCACGATTGAAGATTCTTTCACGTTATCTTTATAGGTTAACAATAATTTCAAAATCATTTTAAAGCAGTACACTTTAAAATGGTGTAATTTGAAAATTAATAGTTAAAGAGTTATTTTGCAGTTGTTAGGGTTTTACACTGTATACTTGAAATGTGTGACATAAAAGTACTAAAGTCGATGCATGAGACTTTTCACGTAGCGTTTCACGCAATTTATAATAGATGAATTCTTCCGTGTGTCTCTACGAAAATCTAAATTCAATTGTAACAGGTTTGGTGCATATATAAAAATGCTAATGTATAATTTAGTCATAACTTTATCTGATTATAAATTTATATATTAGATTATTTAAACAATTTGCTTTTAAATTAACAGATTTATTCAAAATAATTTTAATAATTGTTTTCTGAAATTTTTAAACTACGACACAAAGATAAGATTCATTAATTGCAAAGACGTCTTATTGATCGTCTGCATGCTTTTATACTATTTTATTAGATGTAGATCAATCTTTTACTTAAAACCGACAGCGTGATAACCCGCGACTGAGCCATTCTATATCTGCTTCTAACCAGTCAAGATGATCAGTTGCGATTCCTGATAGTCGGTGATAAACTTAATAAATCTTTGTTATTTACTGTCAAACGTTTATAAGAGAATAAAGCAAATCCCGAAATGGTCAAAGTGCATCAGAGTTGCACTTGAACTCTGCCTCTTTACGAAAAATGTATTCCCTTTTCATTGTCAACTAGATCTCTTCAGGGTATTTTAATAAACAGTCATTGATAATGTAAAAGTGGCTGTCGGCTACTTGGAAGGCTGTTTTTTCTAATAGTAAGTTTAATTGCTGAAATACCCAAATATAATACCGTAGTTATTATTGAAATTTTGACACAAGTGTATGAATTTTTGTATATTACCCGGTCGAATAAGTATTTTGATTACTCACCGTGTTTATTCTACATATTTTTAAGATAGGCAGCAAGTGGAAATATTAAGAATTTCGAAGAATACTAGTAATTGTTAAACATAGTTTGAAGTCCTTAAAATTAAGTGCGGTTATGAATGGTTATGCACATAGTTAAGCAAGATTACATGCACTGCACTAAGAGTCGGGAAATGTCCTGTGATGTCCGGATTAATTTTACTCTTGATTAAGAGTAATAATCGGACATCATGCTGTCTAAGGCTTCATTATTTAGATCATGCTCATTATTTGATTATAGCAAGAATGAACTTTAAATCTCACAAATAAAACAGAATTGTCATAGTAGGATTTAATAAAACGTTAAGCAAATTCGGCAGAAAGATATACGATAAAATCAAAGAAAAGGGCAGGCTGAGTTGTAAACACATTTTTCGTTTTTATAAAATGTGGTCAAATTAAATCAGCTAACTGAGTCTACGTATTTAATATAATTATAAAATAAACAAAACATAATAATGCTAAATCAAAATTTAATAATTAAATAATAAAATAAATAATTGTTTTTAGATTTTCTATAATTTTAATCAAGTTAAAAAAATAATAATAATAAAAAATAAAATTTAAAATAAACGTCATTTTTATGAATTGACTAATAAATAACAGACGTTGTATCAGAATAAGGATTAGAGGTCATCAGGAGGAACTGCTATGCTATCAGGTTTCGGCCCCTAACTCCTCTACCAAACATAGTAGTTTAAATAGTTGCCATAGTTTTTATGGAAACCTAGTTTAAACATTTATCTATTAAATTATTTAAATGATTTTGAAGAAAGCCAATATCATTACATATTGTTGCAATTCTCTAAATTTCATTATTTAATGCATTATATTTTATATTATATGGTATGCATGAAATTACGTTATTTCTTGGCTGGAGTAAATTCAACTGTCAATCCAACATAACTGATATTTAAACTATATAAAATTTAAGTTTTTAATAATTTAAAGAATTTAATTTGTAAATATTTAAACAATTAGTTTGAATTACTACAATAATTAAATTACCGGAAAATGTATTTGATAAGCATGTTTTATAATTATATCGAGTCTATAATTATAGACTAATCATAATTAATTAAAAACTATTATAATTTTACAAATCTTTTAAATTATTTAATATGATAAACTTTTGCGTCAATATTTGTTTACAATGATAATAAGCAAAATACATTTAAGCTTTTATGGATTATTCATGATGAATATTCTCAACAGTGTTAATTCTTAGTACATTGATGTGTACTGGAAGGACTTATTGAGCTGTCTAGGAATACTTAACTTCATACCAGTTGTGCAGCAGCACCATACTGATGAAACTAAAAAGTCGAAGCAGCATAGTGTCAGTGCTATTTGATTCTTCCGATTCCTTAAATCTATATAGAAATTGGCGAGAAAAGTAGATCTGTTTAATTACTACCAGCAATGAAAAAACTTGGTGTATGCTCTCGATAAGAGTGCCTTTAAATTCAACTTGTTAGGTCCTGGTGATTGAATTATTGATGATGAATATTCTCAGCAGTGTTAATTCCTAGTACATGGATGTGTACTGGAAGGACTTATTGAGCTGTCTAGGAATACTTAACTTCATACCAGTTGTGCAGCAGTTTTATACTGATGAGACTCAAAAGTAGAAGTAGCATAGAGTCAGTTTATGCTGTTTAGTCTTCCCGATTCCTTCAATTTGAATAGAAATTGTCGAGAAAAGTAGATCATATGTTTAATTACAACCAGGAATGAAGAATGACTAATCACAATGACTCAACAGTGCCAGATCCCTCCCACCACTAGATGCAGAGGATGACTGGCAGACGACACACGACTTATGTGTATGAAGTACCAGCAAGATTTCTGGTAACTTCACATTGAATGCTTAATCAGTACTACTGCTCTACCAAATAGGATCATTAGCATAAGCACTGGCAAATGCCAGCGCAGGTCTTTTGAATATCGGCTAACTTTGATCATAAATTTCTCAAAAGAGAGTGAGATCAATCCGCGTGAAATACGTTGTTATCATTGAAGCCAGACGCGGAAGAACGGTACTTGTTACTGTGCTCCCGCTTCTGTCTTCAATTATAACAAAGAATTTATAAATAATAATTGATTTTTTTTGTTTATACGAATTATAAAAATATTTATTAACAGTTTTATTTAAACATCAACCTTGACACTTTTAAAATAAATAAATAGTTTTGATATTATAAAGGTTATTTTAACAACTGTCTTAATATAGCGATATCTTAATATTTAAATGATTTTTTGTTAATATTTATTTTAAAAATAAATATTAGCTAAAATAATTTAATAAATATTAATTATAGTTAATATTTATTTTCTCTTATTATTCAAATGATTTTTTCGATATTATTGCATTATTAGGCATTAATAATTCTTACATAATTCTTATAATTCAATTTTGATGTTTGAATAAAACTGTTAATAAATAGTTTTTCTAAACACGAAAAATATTGCTAATATCATTTATAAATTATTTGGTAAGTTATTTCCTAATATAAAATTGCAAATAGGACATTTATGCACCGCACTTATGAATTCACAGACTGAACGACATTTTGGATGTCATTATATTTAATTTCTAATGTATTATCCATATTCAAAGGATTATCAAGTGTGCTAGCAAATGTATGAAACTACTGGCATTTCTATCAGCAAAATATAAAATTAAAGACATTATATAAACACGAATACAGTAGATTATTTATATAATTATGGTGTGTCGCCTGTTGAGATTACTTGAGATATGCATGGATGAATTATTCGTTTGGCAAATCTAAAAAAAGACTATCTTGTAAATTAAATATCGTGAGGTAGATAAGTATTTCGAGAAAATTACTGTGAGTAGCTAAAACCGATTTTGAATTTAATATACCAATAACTAAACACGAAATATTGAAAAAATTTAGATGCGATAATAAATTGTTTTATTAAATATATATGAAGTGTAAAATTTGAATTAAATAATAATTACCGTCTAGGCGTCTATAATTTTAATAATTACCGTTTAGGCGCTTTTCAATTTTGATAGTGGTTTTGCTAGATATTTACAAGCTGCAGATTTTTCTGAGAAAAAAACCCTTTAATTAAACAAACAATTAAAAAACGTAGATGTAAAATGGAATTTATTAATGGAATATGATAAATTCTATACCGTTTATAACAGTTTTTAATAATTTGTTAATTCTTGACCCATAGTCGCTATGCTTGTAAATGGCATTGCAATTGAATGTTCCGTTACTCAATACTTAACAGATCCTGTGTTTGTATACTTTAAATACTTTATTTGATACATTGGTTTAAACTATTTATAGTTTTCACAAACTAGAAATAACAATACATTACTTACGACATCTTATTTAATACTAACGTAATTTTCGTAAGGAAAATGTCATTTATAATGACTTAAGTCACGGCAAGTTCGATAACTTTTTAAATTTCCTTTTGTTTTAAAGATACGTTTTTTTTCAGGGATATTTTGTTTAAGACAAAAATGTAACTTATGAGATAATAACATTGGAATATTTCTGTTCTGTAGTTGTGAACGAATTTAGCATGTCATTCGTTTAGAACTATTTGCTTGAAAGTAATTTTAATTAACGCATATTTCATTTGTAAATCAATCTAATAAATTCTAATTTATATTGAGCTTATGTAGATCCCCTTAATTTTATTAATTAATGTAAATTATTAAACTATAGAGCAATAAGATAATTTGGTATCGACCCATAAAGAATTTTGACTTATACATTTCGATTTCAGCATCTTTGATAAAGATGATACTCATTTTCGCTGTGGTTGAATGAAGTGCAAAAATTTTTAATAATCAATAAACGTGGGATACAAGTTTCAGTGAAGCAGAAAATTGCATTTGAATTAAAAGTAACTCCTCTAATAGTAATATTTACGTTTCGTTTTCAAAACGGATTAATTGCTCAAAAATTAATGCGAATTATTGGAAATGCTATTAGTTGGCTTTCATATAAAGAAGATGAAAAGAGCAACGATCAGAATGATGCCGTTTTCTAAAAAGATATTAACAAATTAAATACAGTTAAGCAGCTGCAATTAATACTTTATGCACACAGAAAACTCAATCCTGCCAAAAATATACGAAGGTCAGATTTATTATTTTAAATGTAAAAAATAGGCATTTAAATTGTCTTAAATCAAGATTTTGTAGTTTGAATAGTGAAAGGCGATTGTTTGCTGATATATAATCGTTTTTAAATTTGTAGGACATTCAATTAGTGCCTCATCAAATTAATTTCAAAACTCTACGAACTCGTAAATCTTGTATATCATAAAACTATGTTTCTTCAAGTTGCACTTTGAATAGGAATCCTATGGTAGTTCAAATTTTAAATATTGACAAATATTAACTAAATATTAACAAAGGATTTTTAACAAATGAAACATGTAAGGCTTTTAAGTAACATATTTTTACTTAAAAATATGACTCAGATGACTCATTTACTTATTTAATTGACCTGATTTTAAAAACTGCTGTTGTATCTGTAATTTGTGATGATAATCAATCCACATTTTCAACATTTATTGCAACATTAAACCATTTTTTCACTTGACTTCAATTTTTTACTTGCCCAAATGTTTGTATTAGAGAAAATAATTTTGCCTAGGAACATTATTTCCTTCCAAGCAAGAAAACTACGTGTCATTTTCAAATAAAGCTGACATTTAAATTATTAATTTATATGACATTATTAAATTATCAATTCAGTTATTTAGAATAAAATTTAGAAATATAATTTTTATCTTGTAAGCTTCTATTATTAGTATATTTTTAACAGTTACGAAAATAGTTACATTGTAACTTGACAACTGCAAAATAACTCTTTAACTATTAATTTTCAAATTACACCATTTTAAAGTGTACTGCTTTAAAATGATTTTGAAATTATTGTTAACCTATATAGATAACGTGAAAGAATCTACAATCGTGGGAAATTTAGATGTGCTGACATCATTTTTGAAAAGTATTTACATCGAAGATGAAAGGGCGTTAAAAAAGAAAACCTTGTTTAATTTATTTTCAAACTATTCACCACATATTCAACAGCAATATTTCACTACTAAAATTACAATAGCTCACTTGGATACTATTTTCCAAATCAACAGAAATGTCAATTTACAAAATGATTTAGTGTTTTGTTTTAGTAATGCTGGAGTGAGTATTAAAATAATAGGTGATCATACAAAAAGATTATACAATTTAATGTAAGTTTCGGGGAAATTAATCTTTTAATTACATTAAAACTTTAAAATAAATGCTAGTTCGCAAATAATATAGAATAGTTCTCAAATAACAATTTTTAATGGCGAAATTCACATTATGAATGAGCCATTGCAATTCTAAGAAAATATTTAATAGTTCAAAAATACCTTGGTTACAGCAATAGACAAACGAAATTAAATCGTGTGTTTGGCTTCTATTTAAATTGCCAGTGAAATAGTTTGACGGAACATAAAAATATAAAATTTATGTAATTTAGCTATTTTTTTATTTTTTTATTTTTTCAAAGTAGATTTCTAGTCAACGATAAATAATCGAAAATAATTATAGTGTTTAAAATGAATATTTATGTATAATATCCTAGCTATTCATATCCTAGTTGATATGAACAGCTAAGATAACTGTTTAATATTCTAGTTGTTCATCAATGATCATTTGTTGATTAAATTACATTTTTAAAGAAAATATATACGAATTGAATGTAAAGTTAAATTTTCAATTATCAGAATTGCAACCACGATCATAATAAAAATCATAATTTTAACAAACTAAACGAGATAGTAAAGTAAAACATATTTTTTGCCTCAAGTATTTTTATAAATCGCAATTAGTACACTAATAGACAATTTCAAACCATTAGAGCAAATATTTCCCTTTTTAAAGATATTCCATTAAAGATATTAAATATAAGATAATAAATTATATGATTAGAATTTAACTTAGAAGCTTTTATTTTATATTTAAGTATATTTTTACCAATAGAAGTTACGAAAATGCGTGTAGG
The DNA here is from genome assembly GCA_012934845.2 of Pomphorhynchus laevis. Classification (NCBI taxonomy): domain Eukaryota; kingdom Metazoa; phylum Acanthocephala; class Palaeacanthocephala; order Echinorhynchida; family Pomphorhynchidae; genus Pomphorhynchus; species Pomphorhynchus laevis. The sequence continues at coordinate 18,215 of WNNJ02002511.1, forward strand.
TTTATAAATATTTGAAATACTGACGTAGAAATATATAATTATAAAATAAAGAAAATTAAATTTCTAAAATTAAATATTTTTAAATTAAATAAATTAATATAAATAAAAAATTCTATAATTTATAAATATATTTTAAAAAAATTGAATAAAATTAAGCAACTTAGAATTTTACTTCTATAAATTTATTATTTTAAAAGCCTTTACTATATATTTGAATATGTTTTTAACTCAATGCTAATTATACGTGTTGGGATGCTACTTATTAAGGATGTTTACACACACAATTAATATGTAATTTGTATTTATATAATCATAAGGTTAATCTATAGATATCAACACTTGTTATTTGAAATAAATATTTTCTAAAATGAGAAATGATGAATTACAAATAATTTAGATTCTGAAAATGAACTTACTATAGTACTAAGAATGTTATGTCGAGCCTTATTAATATAATGTCTTTTAGGCTAATGAATAATGTAAACAAACAACATCAGACAATAATTCATTGTAAAAAGTCATGCGCACCGTTCTCTAGTTCATATATTTATATTTAATCTTGTTCTAACAGTAATAATTATTTTATTCTATTTGTAAACAAATACTTTCCAAATCAAAATTTTATTTTAATATAAAATATTGTTTTTAAATGTATTAGGTAATTAGTTATTATACAATTAATCTTATTGACATATAATTAGAGTTAAGTTAAAACTGCATTTTTATAAAAATAATTTTAAAGCTGAATTATCATTTAACTAAGGAATTTTATTAATTCTGATAAGATTGGTTTGATTAATTATATTGATTAATTTTCAGAATCTGAATAATTTATTTATAACGTAATTCGGATTCACATAAAATATTTAATAAAAATTAACGGCATTTGTGTTTACATTTTACATTTAGAAATGTATACCGTGAACAACTTCGAATTGATTAAATAATTCAAATATAGCGAACATATTTTTATAACTGTTTGGTAATAAAATCATTATATTATGTTATAATGGCGTTGGTGCTTATGTTCTGTAATAAGAAATAAACGAAATTAGCTAGTACAAAAATTTTAAGTAGAATGAGCATTTGAGCTAAAGGATTCGGTAAATACAAGCGATAGTAGTTTCCTCAAGAAATCCCTTACAATGTCTTAAATTTAGTGGTTATTTTAATCGCTAAAGAATTTTATCAATTCAAATAAACAAAAAGATCACAATTCTCTAATATTTCGATAAATCGCAATTACCATACCCGTGGAAAAATCCAAAACATTCCTGCAAATCCTCTGATTAGTAAAGATATTGACATATTTGTGGAATCTGTTTTTGTTTAGAAGTACTTGTATGTTAAAAATATTAGGTATTTTAGAAAATTTGATTTCTGAAATTTGCGATACACTCATAGAATTTTATTCCAAATAGGTTATTAGTTAGAAAGTAGATAAATGACTATAAATAAATTGAATATTATAATTCATAAATATATGCGATACAATTAAAAGTTTTAATTCATTATTAGGGCACTGAGTACAGGCAAATTTTAAACAGCAGAATTTTATATAAAAGTGTATATAATTTTGTATTTTTGGATAAATACTTTAATTAAAAGTTAAATTTGATAATGGCTAAGAATTCTTTCAGATTATTCTTTTATTTCGTATCATCAAGTTAAAATAGTTGAATAGTAAAAGTACAATGATTTATTTGAAGTCTAGAGCGCGTAATTATACTGTTATAATTTTTTAATTTCATAAATGTACTAATTTTATATTTACTAATTAATTGGCAACAACCACAAACAATTTACAATAGATCGAAAAAGAGTGTTTCGAACGATTGAAAAAAGGATTTGCAAATTATGTAAGCATTGTACGTTGAATGAATTATTTTTATTTAAAATAGTAGTGTGATGGATTCAAGGCTTTAGTTAAAAAATGTGTTTACGGACCTTTTTGGGTTTTTATTATTTACATCTTTATAGTTTCTGAAAGATTAAATCTTTTTTGTATTAACTAGCAAATGATATTTTTACTATTTGCCTTTGACAATTTGTTTACAATTGATTATACCATGAAATTTAGTTCGATTTTTGATTTAATCGTTTGTGTTCACTGTAATTTGATATAATTAAAAAAATTGCAAATAAATGTGTTAGCTCATTAAACTTAAAAGTTGAGAATAAATGCATTGCTTGAGAATATATACATTATGCACTACTTGATTGGTTGGTTGCGGAAGCAACCAACTATACACTAATAGTAATAAAATGTATAGTAATTAATTGTATAGCAATTTGAAAGTACAAATTATAGGTTTACTTAATTATATGTTTGTATATGTCTTTATCACTTTTTATATTTTTATAAATACAAATAAAATATTTTAATACAACATTGTTTAATAAAAATAAAAGATTTAAATAATATTGTAGTTTAAATTAATTTTATAAATTTTACAAATATTCTTAATATTTTCCAGTTTTTTTTTTAAATTGCGTTCATTGAATTAAATACATTTAATTATTTGTAGTAAATTATTGTTGGCCTTATTTAGATTTAATTACATCTGAAAACATTAAAATCGATTACGATCTAATGGACATAAAGGTATTCGATAAGACCTTTTGATTTTATCTATGTTTGTAATATTAAGACTGGGCGTTCCGGTCGTAGCAGCTTATTGAGCTTAACAAACAAGCGTCAAGACAGCCTGGATTTTATTGAAGAAACCGAAGAGGTATCTATCAGTCAAACTTTCGTATTCACAATTTCGTTTCAAAAATTAAATGTAATTTATAAATTTTCTTATAAATTTAATAATAAATTGTTAAAAATTCGTGTAGAAAGCCATTTTGCAGCACACAAAAAAGTTCATATTTATTAAGCTTTCGGTAATCGTCTGTTATCAGAAAATCTAGAATAAAATAATCATAAAACGTTAAATATAACTTACTGCCAAGAAGTCTGGTGTGTAATCATTTGGGTGGTTAAGACCGAAGCGTTTCAATTCACACCTCAACAATTCGTCGTTACTTATCTGCAGATCATCTTTCGTTAGAAGATGTACTACTTGACTATAGAACTTTTCAATTTCTAATTTTCGAAGTCTAGGATCGAATTTAGTCTGATGTTTGTACTCAGGCCAATATGAAATATTGTTAAAATGTCATCATGAACATTTATGTTAGAGAGATTTAGAACGTTTTCAACATACTTCTTCCGCAACACGTTAGATCCAAATAGGTTGCGCAGATTCTTGTCATACAGTTTTACTGTTCTCTCCGTAATGTGGATTTGTATTCTTTTCAGGAATATTATATACGACATAACTCTCAATGGTGTCTGTTGTCTCATTATCTTTAAGATTCCGACTTCAAATTAAATACGTAAACAACTGATCTGTGAAGTAAGAAATTAGATCTCTCTCGTGATCAGCGACTTTCGAAATTTCTTTACAAACGCTTTATTTGTGGCCTTTTTATCGTAAAGTTTCACGTTCGTATATTTCGGGTACACTTGATTTTCGAGACACATTATATTGAATTCAACATCAAGTTGCCTCTTGAGTAGTTTACGGAATTATTTCTTTGCTTTACGAAATTGATTGATTGCAGGTTGTGCTGATAGTTTAAAAATTCGTGTAGAAAACCAGTTTGCCGCACAAAAAACAGAAAGTTCATATTTATTAAGCTTTCAGTAATCGTCTGTTACCATCATCAAAAAATCTAAAATAAAATAATCATAAAACGTTAAATATAATGACAATATGTAGTAGTAATTAGTGAAATTATTTTGGGACTCAAAACACCTTAAGTGCTCTAACGAATTCCTCGTACTCCGCATCAAGCTTAAGAGTCATTTCTTTTATTGATAGAGAGAGATTCCAACAGTTGTAGATCTTCTTTACGTGTGTTTTGGAAAATAACGCTTTTGCTGTTGAAAATTTTTTGAAATGTAGGCACTCTTTTGTGTACATCTTCAAAGTGTTTTCGGATTGCACTATTGTATGTATGTTGGCAAATTCGGTCTCGCAATAAATTATTACATTTTTTAAATATATTATTAACAAATAATTAATAATTTACATTGAATGCGATTATGAGTTATCTATTTAATTAAAATGTTCGAAATTTTCGGGCAATGAAATTACGTATTTGCGATTCATATCCGATGCAAAACTTCTTTGTAGTTTGAATTGTTTATCATTTTCAAGTGTAGTTAATGATATCCCTTTAGTTTTGTGAATAGTTTTTATCCATAAATGGAAGTTACTTTGACGTCTTTATTTAGATCAGTATTCTAATTATTTACCTTGAATTTATATCAAATGCTTTCACCCCTTCGTTAAATGTATTGTATACGAAATGATTATACTGGTAGTGAACATTTCTCCATTTCTCCATTATATACACTAATCGAGTTGTGTTTGAATCGGTAAAATTATATGATAAAATTATATAGGTCAGCGGCAATCCAACCCAGCTGACCTAACACAATGCAGAGTACTCGTGAGCCTTTATCACTGAATATTCTTCAGTGGAATTCGGGAGGAGCTTCTGCTTTTAGACTTCTATATGGTATAGATGCAGATGTTATAGTCCTTCAGGAGACGCGTTCTATTCGCCTCCCCCAGGACAAACCTCGATTCATCCCTAAGCACATTTGTTCCAACTATACTCCGTACATAACCCCGCCTCACTCCTCTTCATCTCAAGGACTCTTGACCCTAGTTAAATGCTCCTTAAGATCGTCCCTTCTACTCAACTATTCTTGTCCAGCCCTTTCTTGTTTAGTAGTTTCACTCTGTAAAAACGGTAAACGCCTCAGTCTAGCCAATGTCTACATCCGTCCATTTAAGATTCACAAGAACTGTGACCTCCTGGATAGGATAATTAACAGCGTTATGACATGGTACTAGGTGACTTCAACGACAGAACTGATCGTTGGATTAATGCAGCACTCCGCAGAGGCAGGAATGGTTATCTTATTCATAAACCTCTTTCCCCACCTTTCATTGCACATCAACGAATTCACTCTTCGACTTATTACTGCTCCATTAGAGATAGTTGTTAAAACCTTTCTGTACGAAGCGGTCGCGACAACATCTGTCCACCTCTCATGACCTAATTTGCTGGCGGATAGAAGAAGATACGCTGCTTCGAAGAAGATTCCACTTTGACCCGATCAGAGTGGTCTTCTTTCAGTTAGCTATCCAATGCTTCCCCCGAATTGGCAATGAGAGTTTAACCGAACTTAATTCCTACCTCTCTTCGCAAGCTACCGCATTGCTTTCGACAACCTATAAAGGTCGCATGTTCAGTCCTACTCCGACAAAACTCAAGACCTTAGCATATTTGCTCCGTCTCCAAAATCTCTCTGCTTCTGCGAGGCAAGTTCTCTTGAAAGAATATAGGAGCACTATATTTAGGTTCCATTTGGGTAAGGATAGGGCTAGCATTGCTTCGCTTAATCCATCCCAATCTTCGTTCTGGAAGATATTCAAGAAGGAGAAGTTTGTCTGTTGGAGGGATAGAACATTGGGTTGGATAGGTAGTATAGGTCTTAAAAACGTTTTTGGGGGGTCACTATCCCTACATAATTATGAAGCCACTCAATAACCGCAACCAATCCAGCCTTGGGGATACTTCAGGAGTAGATACTTATCTGTCACATATATTCTCAACGCCTAGGGGCTTCTTCTTGGCAGCTCCAAATCCGTCGCTCCACTCTCTTCTCGTGTCTGTCAGCTTTTGATAGTAGTACAAAGAAGGGAGGTAGCCGTCACAATGCTATTAGCCAACCCATCTAATGTGGCCGGCATCAACATTAGTAGGAGAATATTTATACCTAAAAAGTATCCGATCTCTTGCCCTAAAGACCCGCGGCCTATTTCGATTCAAAATTCCCTCGTCTCGATCTACGATAAAGCGCTTGCGCGTAGAAACCGAGTTCATCCGAGTAGGCGTAATTTAATTCCACCAAGTTTCCATGGCTTCGTCAAAGATCGCTCGGTCCATTCAACGGTTGGTGAAGTGCATCGGTTTGGTCAAAAGAATAGTCATCAACTCGCTGTGGCTATTTTTCTTGATTTTTCCGCTGCATTTTACCGCATCTCCATTCCCTTAGTTATCTCTTCTCTCATGTCCCTCAAGTTGCCTCTGAGAATTGTTAACAGGGTGGAGATACTGCTTTACACCAATCGATTCTTTTATGAAGACCACCCTGTTGCGCGTCAGTTCTATCCTATTACAGGTGTGCCTCAAGGCTCCCTCTCTCTCCTATCTTATTTCTTGCTGCCTCCATTTAACTTTTTAAAGACATAGTCTCAGACATCAGCCGTTTCTTTTCAGGATTAAAAGATCAGTTATCTAAGTCCAATCTTATTTAAAACTCCGCCAAATCGCATGTGCTTGTCTTCCATAGCGCCTCTGCAACAAAACAAAAGCTTAAGAGATTAGCACTCTCTGCCTTCTTCTCCATTTTGATTAATCAACCCCTCCCTGTCTTCACGAGTCGAGTAAAATACCTAAAGTTCACCGTTACGGTGAACTGGTCGGCGAAAGCCGACCTGGATAGACTTTAACGTATCCTGAAGAGAGCTAGATGGGCCCTGAAACGGGCCCAGCATCTGTCATTGAAAGGGAAAACTCAGGTGCGGCTCTGGGGTACCTGTTCTATTTCGATATTAGTCTTCTTTTCTAGAGGACGTTCCCCAGAGCAAATGCTAAGGTTTCTCAAACTGCTCATTTGCGTTTACCCAGCATAGTCTGTTCCGATTGGACTCTTCTGGGGGGGTGAATGACCTTAGGTGGTTCAGTCGAAGGGCGGTGTGTTGGATTGGCTGTAGGGCTTAGATCCCACTGAACCTGAGGCCATGATGGTAGAAGACATCATCAAAAGAATCATGAAGTTGTTATGACTTGTTTTCTTTTCGTTTTCTTACTTAATTTTACTTATTTATCCATGTATTATTTTGCTTAAGAAAATCTTTATTATTAGAACTACTCTTAATCTGAATCATCAGATGGAATTTAGCATAAGCTGTGTGCATGATAGTGCGTATTGCAGTTTAACCATGCATCAGGCACTAAATTCCTTTAAATAGAAATGCTGTTTTACAGGGACACTTTAAAGTGTACAAATATATAAAATATAATTTGTTGTTACACCTGCCCTGGGACACACAATGGTGTAATCGTAAATAAACACTGTTTTCCTCATGACGAGGCATAAACACCAGACAGCATCCTATATATCCTCATCAGACTAAGAAATAGAACTGAATTATTCTAGCAATATTCAAAGTCGCTACGTATGCCCAGTCATCCTATGTGTTACGACAAACCTCAACAACGGTATACGCGTTTCGCTCTTAAGGAGCTCATCAGTACCGTGACTTTAATAATCATCCACAGGCACCTTAACACACGCTTTAACAGTGTCTAAAGTTCGAAAACTAGAACTACCCTTAATCTGAATCATCAGATGGAATTTAGCATAAGCTGTGTGCATGGCAGTGCGTATTGCAGTATAACCATGCATCAGGCACTAAATTCCTTATAATAGAAATGCTGTTTAACGGGGACACTTTAAAGTGTACAAATATATATTATATAATCTGTTGTTATATATACAACCGTAAATGCCGCCAAAAATCGGACTTGTTTTCTTTTCGTTTTCTTACTTAATTTAACTTATATATCCATGTATTATTTTGCTTAAGAAAATCTATATTATTTTTAAAATTTCACAATTTTACCACATGCAGATCACGTATGACGTTAATTAAAACTTTCAATGCCTGTATTTTCAGTGTGTATAAAAAACTAATAAATTGTATCATCGTTTAGCGAATAAACTCATTGAAAGTTTATTGCATGACAGTGTAAACACGTAAAGCATGTAGAATCAGGTCATTTCCGATTAAGTTTTATTTAAAATGCTTTTAGATTAAAATAAAATTTAATTTTCTGAAAAGTCCTATAATTTAAAGTGTACTTCGAAAAATTAATAAAATTTAAATGACAGTATTTAACGTTAGTAGTAAAATGTAAAATTAATAAATTGCAAAATGAAAATATTACTGAAGTCGAATATTGTAGAGGCATAGTTTCATTCATACAATATACTACTGTTCATATTGTTTCGCTCTTTTTAATTTTCAATTTAAGCCAAAAATATTTTACTTCTAATAAATCGATGTGATTTTAGCAATTCAATCAAGGCCTCAATCATAATTGAAACACTCACTTTATAATTTATGATATAGAGTTAGTATATGTTCAATAATTTTCAATCAGTTATCAAAAAGTTTAAAAATTAAATGAGCATCTAAATTGTTTCTACGTAGACGGTTACTTCCGATTAAAAAATTCAAAGTTTGGAAAAATTCGTAATTTGCATTTTTCCTATTTATATTTTATAAATCGAACGTTTTTATAATTTGGCGCGAACGTCGCGATTAAGATGTTTAGCGTCATTTTTGATCATCAAAAACATGAATTTATGTCAACTTTAGTTAGTAATTGCCTTATAAGATTATTTTAACAAATGCCTAAAATATAGCTGCAAAGTATTGTAGCTGTATTACAGCTGCCAAATATATGACAAAGTCAATTTACACAGTGGCAAAATCAATTTAATACAGCAGTATTTAATGTAGTAGAAAAATAGGAGTTATGTATATTATATAGGAGAGACATATATTTATATTTCATATAAATATATAAAATATATAAAATATATTTATATTTCATATAAATATATGAAATATATGTTTCGATACATTGATGATATATGTGTATTTAATTCTAATAATTTTTATTCAATTAGTGAGCACATTTATCCAGAAAGCCTTATTCTTAACAAAACCAATATTAATGATAAAGAAGGTGTATATCTAGATATGAACATTAAATTAACATTAACTAAAACTACTATTAATTTATATCGTAAAGATGACATATTTAAATTTACAAGAAACATATTTTTGCATGAGCATTCATGCAAACCATATAAATATAAAATATAATACATTAAATAATGAAATTTTAAGAATTGCAACAATATGTAATGATATTGGCTTTCTTCAAAATCATTTAAATAATTTAATAGATACATATTTTAAACTAGGTTACTATAAAAATAACATCAAGCAGAAAATAGTAAAATATATAAATCAACACAATAATATAAAGAATAAATTTAAACTCTTAAGTGGCAAATTTTTATGGATGGATAATAAATAATATACTTTGTATTAGAATAAGATACTAGATAGTTTTATCAGATGAAATACATCATTAGCATGTATTTGGCCCCGCTGCTATGTTGGGTAGAGGAGTTAGGGGCCGAAACCTGATAGCATAGCAGTTCCTCTTGATGACATCTAATTCTTATTCTGATACAACGTCTGTTATTTATTAGTCAATTCATAAAAATGACTTTTATTTTAGATTTTATTTTTTATTATTATTATTTTTTTAACTTGATTAAAATTATAGAAAATCTTAAAACAATTATTAATTTTATTATTTAATTATTAAATTTTGATTTAGCATTATTATGTTTTGTTTATTTTATAATTATATTAAATACGTAGACTCAGTTAGCTGATTTAATGATATAAGCTAGTTTAAAATATGCATCTATTAAATTATTTAAATGATTTTGAAGAAATACAAATAGTTGCAATTCTTAGAATTTTATTATTTAATGTATTTAACTTTATATTAAATGGTATGCATGAATGCTCACGCAAAAATATGTTTCTTGTAAATTTAAATGTCATCTTTACGATATAAATTAAAAGTAGTTTTAGTTAATGATAATTTAATGTTCATATCTAGATATATACCTTATTTATCATCAATATTAGTTTCATTAAGAATAAGGCCTCTGGATATCACTATCGTTGAAAAGTAACAAAAAACATTTAAGAAATTTCGATTTTACTGTCTATTTTTATTAAATAATCCATTTTAAATAACTTAATTTTATTTATTTAATACTTAAATAAATAAAAATAGGTCATCAACGGGCCAACAACGGGCCATCCAACGGGCTGGATGGCCTGTTGTAAGTTTAGTCCGAGTCAACTAAACAAGGTGGCGACACCGAAAAAGCAACGTTAAAAATTATGACTTAAAAGTTACATGTACTCAACAATATTGGAAAAATACGTAAGTACTAATGATTTCAATTTTAGATCTTTTAAATGTAACAGAAAAAATTGTATAGTTTGTGATGTTATAAATAATAATAATTGTATCGTAAGTAATACGACAAACAAATGTTTTTCATTAAATATTAATAATAATTGTAACTGCAATACCGCAGGTGTAGTGTATCTTATACAATGTACATGTGGATTGCAATATATAGGAAAAACATATCAAATGTTAAAAACTAGGTTTAGGCAACACATATATAATATACAGCATAATAGTCAAACTATATTTCATAAACATATGAGATTAATAGGACATGATATTAAAAACTGTAAATTATTTATTTTAGAACATATTATCGAAGAAAATATTTCAATATTAAATCAAAAATTATTAGAAAAAGAAGATTTTTGGATTAAAACGCTTAATTCTATGTACCCATTAGGATTGAATGACGTGGTACAAGGAATTGGCAGAAGTAGTATAATACATAATAAACAACTATATTATAATAATCCAGTTAAATGCAAACCAAGAAGTCATGGTGATAAAAGGAATAGGAAAAATAGAGTTAAAAATATTAAAAAAGATATGTATATAAATGAACGATTAGAAATATTAAAACAACTTTTAAGTGATAATAAGCTAAAAGATCTTTATGTAAATATAAGAAGTTTTTCTAAAGATATCATATGTTCAATAAATCAAAAATTAATTAACGACTATGATAGGCTAAGTTGTATAATAGACAGTTATTGTAATACAAAATACTATAATCGTACAATAAATGTTAATAATAACAATAGAAAATATACATTAACCATAAACTTCATTAATAAATGTATAGATAACATAAATATAGCCGGACTTTTAAATAATTCTAAAAGTAAAGAAATAATAGGGTCAGATTTAAGTAAATATATTCCTAAAATAAGGTATAAACTCCTACCACCATTAGGGCGAAAAATTTGTAATTATAATAAAGAATTAAAATTAATATGTAACGATAATATTAGAAACATAATGGAAACAGAATGCAATTGTAAAAGTCTTAGTTTTGATAAAATAAATGAACATATATGTACCCATAATCTAGAATTAATTGAAAATTGTGAATTAAGAAAGCTGCTATCAAAAGGGTATAAATATAGATTAAATAATAACAACGACAAAAATAAAATTTACAATTCGTTATATAATAACTTAAATGATTACTTTAGTAAGCTGATTAATAGTGAAAGCTCGAATATATCTAAGATTAAACATTTGGAAAGATTATATATTTGATAAAATTAAAAATAAAATGAAAATAACAAACAATTATAAAAGGAAAGATAAAATTAATAAAGATATGTATAAAGAACTTACTAAATTAAAGGATAACTATATAATAACAACTATTGAAAAAGCTAGTAATAACTTTGTCTTCATATGCAAAAAGCTTTATTATGATATACTAATGAAAGAGGTTAATTCTAATGATTTAAATGTAAATCCAACATATGAACGTAGTGAGTTGAGTTTAGAAACAATTATTACAAGTCACTGTTCTATAATGGATAAAAAGGGTATAAAGGTTGAATTAGATAATAAAACTATACCTATATTATATTGGAATCCAAAATTACATAAAAATCCAATAAAACCAAGGTTCATATGTAGTGCGTTTAAATGTACATTAAAACCACTTTCTGTCTATATGAATAAAATACTTAAAGAAATTATAGCACATTTTAAAAAATATTGCAAGGTAATCGAAATTAATACTGGTATAAAACACTATTTTAGTATTAATTCTACAAAAGAATTTTTAGAACAGACAAAAGGAATAAATTTTCAAAATATAAATACATACGATTTTAGTACGCTTTATACAAATCTAGATTTAGTAGATATTAAAGAAGCGTTAGTAAAATTAATTAATCTTATATTCGGAAAAAGATATACATATATATGTTATAATAATTATAACGCCTATCTAACAAAAATTAAACCATCAAATAAATATAAATATATGGATAAAATTGAATTAATAGAATCCTTAAATATTTTGATAAATCAAAATTATTTAAAAGTAGGGACATCTATATTTAGACAAGTAAAAGGTGTTCCAATGGGTGGTAATAGTAGCCCAATTATAGCTGACTTGTTTTTAAGCTTTATAGAATATGAATTTGTTCATAACTGTGTAAAAACTAAATCTAAACAATATAAATATATGAAATATATGTTTCGATACATTGATGATATATGTGTATTTAATTCTAATAATTTTTATTCAATTAGTGAGCACATTTATCCAGAAAGCCTTATTCTTAACAAAACCAACTAAAATTGAAATCATTAGTACTTACGTATTCTTCCAATCTGTTTGATTAATGTGACTTTTGCTAAGTCACAATTTTTAACGTTGCTTTTTCGATGTCGCCATATAGTTTAGTTGACTCAGACTAAACTTATAACAGGCCATCCAGCAGCATCTGACATAAGGGCTGCGCTGCCCTTATGATAAAGAAGGTGTATATCTAGATATGAACATTAAATTAACATTAACTAAAACTACTATTAATTTATATCGTAAAGATGACATATTTAAATTTACGAGAAACATATTTTTGCATAAGCATTCAAGCAAACCATATAAAATAAAATATAATACATTAAATAATTAAATTTTAAGAATTGCAACAATATGTAATGATATTGGCTTTCTTCAAAATCATTTAAATAATTTAATAGATACATATTTTAAACTAGGTTACTATAAAAATAACATCAAGCAGAAAATAGTAAAATATATAAATCAACACAATAATATAAAGAATAAATTTAAACTCTTAAGTGGCAAATTTTTTATGGATGGATAATAAATAATATACTTTGTATTAGAATAAGATACTAGATAGTTTTATCAGAGGAAATACATCATTAGCATGTATTTGGCCCCGCTGCTATGTTGGGTAGAGGAGTTAGGGGCCGAAACCTGATAGCATAGCAGTTCCTCCTGATAACCTCTAATTCTTATTCTGATACAACGTCTGTTATTTATTAGTCAATTCATAAAAATGACGTTTATTTTAAATTTTATTTTTTATTTTATTTTTTTAACTTGATTAAAATTATAGAAAATCTAAAAACAATTATTAATTTTATTATTTAATTATTAAATTTTGATTTAGCATTATTATGTTTTGTTTATTTTATAATTATATTAAATACGTAGACTCAGTTAGCTGATTTAATTTTATAAAATAAAATAAATTTTATTATAACGTCTGATTTTAACATCTAATTTTAAATTAAATAAATGTTATTAATTAATTTTTTAAATAAATGCATTCTGTGGATTTCTAAATATGATTAGTATGTAATCAAGCGAAAGTAATGGGAAAAGGACCCTTGTTGAAGAGTTCACATTTGTAGTTAAAGTCAGTACGTTTATCTGGTTTTAACTTTTAAATTAAAATCTAAACGTAGTTTATTTGGTTAATGAAACTGCACCTATTGTAATATGATGTTTCTGTGATCAAACCGAAAATGATCTGTAAATAACTTTTCGAAGAGTTCAAAACATTAGATAAATTTTATAAGTTAAATATTTCCTTGTATTCAGATTGGCAAGGAAGGTAAATTAACTGAATTTACTAACGAAGATAAATGAAACTGCACTTTTTGCTAAATACTATTAAACTGTCTTTTTTACCTATAGGAACTATATCAGTGAAATTGATATGGTATCAATTATGATGGTATCTGCTATTCATATAAAATAAAATGGTTTTATATTCTTGATACTGCTTATAAAGTAATATCAAGTTAATTTAAGAGCAAGGCCAGTTTTTGGATTACTTAGCTCTCTACAATTGATTTTTCAATTGTTGATGATATTTATTTCACGACAAATCAAGCAATGATCGTTTTCACTTTTCTACACGTAAAAAATAATTAATAATTAATTAATCTTAATTCTAATACATTTGAATTACAGGAAATCTTAATACTAAAATATTTATAATATTAATTAAGATATTAATATATAATTAATATTAATATATAATTAAAATATTAACATATATGATTTGTGTTTTTCAGTTTTTGTGTTTTTGTTTTTTAGTTTTCTCGCGTTCTAATTGATTAACATATATGCATTACGAATTAATATTTATTAATTTGGTTAATTATTAAAAATTTAAATGTGTGTTTAGTAAATTTAGTAAATGTGTTATTTTATAATATGTAGTACGCAGATTTTATTGATGTGAAGGAAGTGCCATAAAATTAATTTATCTTTATTTCAGAAAATGTACAGGTTTAATAAAGTTTTTTACTTCTAATTTATTAAAATGCAAACATCAAATAAATATAAACACGTAAATAATTATGTTTTTGTAATAATTTTTGTTTAGCCCGCTTTCTGCCACATATTGGTAACAATAGGTTCATCAGAAGGCTGACTACCAACTCTAGCCCCTTTCGAAATTTAACTCATCCGAGATTCAAGATGTCGCTCTCCGTACTTGACTTACGCTTTTGACTGCTAGGCTCCGATTTTCACACAGCATATTAAACTTTCCATCATGATCTCTAGCAACTTCATTGTACGAGATGGTCTCTGGCATGCTTATCGTAGATTGTGAGGTATGAGATCGTGAATATCGATTGAAATCGGGACTGGTCATCCTTTGATGGATTCTTAGTTATTTGACTTATCCGAGATTCGAGCTGTCGTTATCCGTACTTGGATTTCGTTCTTGGCTGCTAGGTTACTAATCCAGGATTATCAGATTTCACACAGCATATGAAAGCTCCCATCATGATATTCAGAAACTGCATTGCCCGATATACTCTCCGGCATGCTTATCATAGAATGTTTCGCATGGAATTATGAAAATCGATTGAAATCGGGAGTTGGGATCCTGTAATGATTCTTATTTATCTATTGAATAGTTGCTTATGTGACCCCTTGTGTGACCATTCAATAGTTGCTATTGAATTATCACACAAGGGGACTTTCGCATTAAAAATAATATTTACAATATTTTCCTTCCTTCAAATAAAATTATTTCTTTTTATGATTGTATATCTGTCAAATTAGACCACGTATGTCAACATGTGTCTTTTTATAAAATAGATATTTATTTTATTTTTAAAAGATTCTTATCTTATAAATATATGGATTTTTAGAAAATCTTCAGATTACATTTATGTATAAAATACGTACATAAATAGTACAAAATACTTGGACTCGTTAGCTGATCTGATTAATAGATCTGAATAATATATACATATAATTACTAATAAGAATAAATCTAAATATGAATAATTGATTATTAATAGTTATATTTAGAAACAATTATGATAATTTACAATTTATATAATTTATAATTTAAATTACACTTAGATATTTTAATGATACAAATATAATGTTGAAATATATCATCTACATAAATATAAAAATTAAAAATTTGCAATAGATCTTAATAAATTTTCTGAAATCTATCAATTATCTATCTATTAATTAAAATAATTAATAGATATATTAAAATATTGAGATTAAAATAATTGAGATTTCCATATATGTATCAGTATCAAATTATCCGTATAACATGATGTATTTCTTAATACGAAATACAGCGTAAATATGTACCCGGACTGTCAAGGTCGAGAAATTAGTTTCAACACCTTATACAAAAGTAGTTTTTTCTTGTATTAATATTTCTATAATGTATATATTAATCTATCCACAATGTATAAATTAATCTATCCATAATATATGGATTGATTATATATACCCATCATGTATATATAATAATCTATATTATATATCCATAATGTATATATTAATATATCCAAAACGTATATATTAATATATCCATAATGATATAATATGTATATAATATATGCATTATATACATATATTCCCAATTTATATGTTATATTATATTAATATTATATTAATATATTCCCAATTTATATGTTAATCTATCCATTACGTATATATAATTAAGCATTTTTTATATAAGTACTAATTTTATGTATTACTCTGTACGGTAGAAAGTAAATATTTAAAATACAAGTTTTAAAATATATTCAATTTAATTGTTTATAGTATTTAGTTTACTGATTTAAGTCATATTTTCAATATAAAAGTAAACTTATTTGTATTTCTACTCCGTATTGATCTTAGATTTTGATCGAATTGATCGCTATTTTAAGTATATTGTGTAACTGATATTGACTTTAGTTATTATTTCGTGTGATATTAGACTGATCGTTCGTTTCTTTCATTCTGTTTCTTTAATCAGTACCTCGTATTTTTATTAAACTCACAGTTTGTTTTTAATTTATTTCGCATTTGCTTTTGATTATAAAGTAAAACTGTCAACCTACATTCGTAATTATATAATACAAAATTCTTGGCATCTACAAGTATTTGAATATTTTAAACACACGTAGTCCCAGTATCTCCACAAACTTCTTTATTGTTTTCATAAAATCACAAAAATGTTTTAACGAAAAGATACTTATAAAATAATAAAATCACAGATCATCCAACATGTTTTATTAAAATTGTTGCTTTATACTTGCTGAAATTTGATATGAGTGTAAACCGGTCTATTTCGATTCAAGAAGAATTAACTACAAACAGTAAAAATATAATGTTTCTCTGAATTCGTAGCCAGATTACGAATTCAGAAATTTAATGTTCAAAATTTTTTCAAGTTTTTTAACTATAACAGCATAACGACGATGTTTGGACAAACATAATTGAACTCTGTTTTAAAAAGCAAAAATAATCGTTAGTGAATTACGAGCACACGAGATTATAATAAATTTTTATATTTGCGCAATAATTACAGACAATATATTTTTAATTGAATCTGTCTTTTTGACATAAATAATCGTATTTTTGTACGACAATTGTTAAAAGGCTTAGTATAAAAAATAATCCTCTAAATTTGTTGTCAAAGTAAATAAACTATTTACTAAGACTAATAATAGTCTTAGTAAATAGTCCTCAAATTTTATTACATTTGTTGTCAAAGTAAGTAAACTATTTACTAATAATAGTTTTCTATTCTCTGTTTGTAATGCTTAAAATATTACCTTAAAATGATTTACAATTCAATTAATTAATTTTATTAAAATATTTTCGGTGCATCGGTGTATTTTCGGAGTGTCAATCCCGCGACAGTTATCATTCCTTAGACTGCAACAGGATAACGTCTCGTCACCATCGACATGTTGTGGTCAACGAGATTTTGAGAATGACTCTCGCTGCATCAGGATCGCCCTCCAGACTCGAACCGACAGGCTTATCGCGAGACGATGGCAAATGGCCTGATGGTATGACTATTATACCATGGAAAGCTGGCCGTACACTCGTTTGGGATTTCACTTGCCCGAACACCCTTGCCACCAGTCATATCGCAAATGCAGTGCCTTCTGCTAGCGCTGTTGCAGCCCACGCGAAGCAGCTCAAACGAACCAAATACACCTGCTTTGAGGATCGACAGTATTTGTTTTTTCCCATTGCCACTAGGAAACACTAGGCGCGGTCGGCGTTATCACTTCTGCGTTTTTGAGACAGCTTGGTTCAAGGATTGGGCGGACATTGGTGATAAACGCGCATTCAGCTGGCTCATGCAACGAATAAGCGCAGCCGTGCAACGAGGGAATGTGGTATTCTTTTTGGAGTCGGCTGGAGATCCCTCCCTAGGCAGCTACCTTATTATTTAATTCATATTTATTTCATTGCACAAATGTTCCTATTTCTGTAAAATTGTACTAAAATAAGTTCTACAAAATATAAAAAAATATTTGATAATTTATTTTCACTTAAAGTATTTTGCGATTGCAGCCTAATTCCCTTCAATCTTCGCAATTATTACTAACTTTATTAATTATTGCAAACTTATTAATTTATCTTTAAATTGCAGTCTTTAAGCGACTGAGTAAATATTAAACAGATTTCAAAGTGATCATATAGAATGAATAGACAAATAAATAGGAAAATAATATGTAAGGAGGGTTATTCAAATTTTAACTTTGTTTTATACGGACTACGTACTACATACTACGATTAGAGATGCATAAAATTTTAATTACTTGTTAAAATAATTGATTAGTGCATAGCAATTACTAGTATTACAGTCAAAATAATTGATACTCTTTTTAAATTAAGTTAAATATTCAATGAAACGATTCCAAAATAATGTGTACCCTTTGTAAATATTCAATGAAACGATTTTTAAATATTTCTATTACGTGTATTTTTATAAATAAGATTTAATAATTTAAGTCAAATATAAATTTGCTCAGTATCAAGGAAATTAGTTACGGAATACAAATGAAATATTCTTAAACATTTACAATATTTTTAAATACTTATAATTCCTTAAAATTTAGGAAAATTCTCAAGATATCGAAGTTAGCAGTAGGTTAAATGAAATGGTTCCGGCTGCAAGTGAAATTTATCATGGTTATAAGAAAAATTCAATTCCATCACCAAAATGTCGACGGCTATCGTCATTGCAACACAAACTATCTGTAAGCAACTTATATAGTTTTGGTAGATTTAATAAAAATAAAATCGTCAATAATATTGATATTTTAATATTAAATAATATAATTTAATATTGACAATATAATACATAAAGTTTATGTTTTATTATATTAGCTACAAAGCGAAATATAATGGAAACTTTACATATTGGCTTCAATTTGTTAAATCGGTTTTATAAAATATAAATATACAACTTTGGCCTTAGTTTAATATATGATAATATAAATTATTATATTATCATTCATATTGTTATTATTAATTAAGATTACATATGAAATTATCTATTACATATTTTAATTGCATAGCATGATAACAAGATCAACATTGATTCATCTTATTACTGTAATTATAACAATATGAATGATAATATAATAATTTATATTATCATATATTAAACTAAGGCCAAAGTAGTATATTCATTTGTTATAATTACAGTAATAAGAGGAATCTTATTACTGATCTGGTTATCATGCTACGCAATTAATATTTAATGTCAATATTAATTACTGACAATATTGGCAATTATTATCAGTTATTAATTATTTAATGTCAATCTAATTATTATCAGCTTAGCATTATCGGTAATTCTAGAAATGCATGTTTCTACCTTTACGAGCTAAAACGAATTTTTTATTAGAAACAAAATCAAAAATAGTATTTTTTAAGTGCTAGAACGCAAATTGTAAATAACCCAAGTTTTGCCATCTCATCACAATTGCTAGTTCATAAACATTTGGGTTTAATATTACAGATTAGGTTTCTTTAGCTTAAATTACGTTTGTTGTATTGTAAAAAGTAGATTATTCGAACGAATTGGTATTGCATTAAAAGGTAAAAATATCAGATTGTGATTTATTATACTATCAGATTTTGATAATATAATACCTAATCGCATTTAAATCAATGTCAATTTGGATTGTGATCTAAGGTTTGACAAATTATTATAAACAATAACAAAATAATATATTAAGTAAATATTATTATTTTATAATATATTAAGAAATTAATCTAATTTTATATAATTTTTGTAATTGAGAGTATATGACTGCTATTAAATACACTCAATTTATGTTTCTAATACAGGAGAAGGATCTTCTTCATACAATTTCGACTCCAGACGGCATATTTGTATACATATTTATATACATTGCTCACAGCAATATATTAACGAAGTTCAACAAGTGCAGATGAAAGCGATAAATTAACGATACGGAGCTATATTATAAAGTAGTTATAAACGATATTATAGGAAATGGAATAATGATTTTCTCAGATACAAACTTTATATCAAAACAGCAATTTGAATCTTCTGATGCATTATGCCAAACCTAATGTGCGATGTAATCCAGCTTAATTAAGCCGGATTACATCGCAACGTAATGCTTAATTCTCAAATTGGCTTTATCTCAAAGCCAATTTAAGATGAGCTGCTCTTACAGATCTTTAAGTTATGATAGATATTCGTTACAACTTAGTGTGCAGCTATCTCTGAAACATAAAACCGAATCGCGTTTTATGACCAAATGTATCGCCATTAGCCTGTGATGATTATCATCTCTTCTTACTAGAAATCAGAGATGCAATGTCCTCTCCTTACGTAGTAAATATGTCGAATCGATACAATATATGGGGCAAGGATGTTTATTATCCATAGTATTCTCATTACATAGTGGAATCGGCCAAAACGATAGTGTTATCTTATCCTTATTACAAGCTTGAAAGTCAGTGTGTTAAAATTGGGATAAACAGTGTTATAAAAAGTGTTATAAAAGTCAATCATTAGAACAATTTATGAGGTATATAATACTGAAAATATAGTATTTAACAATTTTAATTTTATTAATTACTGTTAAGTTAAAGTGCCATTAATTTGAATGCAAAAATTCGAATTTAAAAAATCGGTTAAAATTCTAGATATTTATAAAATGATATAGATATCAAAATTATATCTAATTTTATTAGCTTTCATCGAGCTAAACACAAAAGGAGAATAAAGATAAAAGGTGATTTGATAGCAATCTTTGCGATTAACTCTATTTTGGCTAATATCATCCAAACGAAATATGATTTATGTAGTTAAACAACTTTAAAGTATCGTCTTATATACGCGATAAAGTTTACCGGGAACAATTAAATATAAAAAATATTCTTTTACTGTGAATAAAGTTTACTAGGAACAATAAAGTTTCCCAGTAAATTTATTGAGTATATATTTCGGTAGCAATCATGCGACAGATCCTGGGTATATATATGATTAGTAAACTAGTAAAGTACAGAACACCCTAGACGTTTCGTTTTATTGCTTTATCAATTGTTTGTTATCTATATATCAAACTTTTTTAGATCACATATGTTGTAAATTTGTATTCAAATAATGGATCCTAGTCATCCATTTAACGAGAATTTAATTTTAGATATATAAATAAAAACGTTTGATATATTTGACCTAAAAAAAGTTTGATATATAAATAACATACAATAATTTGACTTGATAAAGATGTGATGATCGAAACGTTGTCGAAATAAACAATTGACTCTGGTCTTTGGTTGGTTACTGTTACGATAATTTAGTATATATAAGATTTTAAGAGTGTTCAGGGCTCCTCCACTAAAGTTTAGAAGCGTTCATCACAGGGATAAGACAACCTTCAAGTCCACAGGCGATCACAAATGGGATTCGGCATTATAAAATATTAATATTATTAGAGCCTGCAAATTATATATAATGGTAATGCACGGATGTGCTGAGTAGATAACGGTCCAGGATTTCTTACGAAATTCGGCATTTATATTAAATGGGGTTGCTTGATAGACCAGACTTTGATGACCACTTTAGCATCGAAATGACGGTGTACAATACTCATCAGTAGAATGAAGTACCCACTGGTCATTTCGGTTGTCTGTGTGACATTGTGAATGACGGTGTTTACGACATTGTGCTTAATTGACTGAGTATATATATAAAATATCTTGAATTAAGATACATTTTACATATATATTTTTTCCATTTGCTTTTTATATCCATACAATAGAATACTATTTTGCATTAAGATAATTAGTCTACCTTGTAAATATATTATAGGCAAAAAAATGGACATATTAATATTTATCATCACGATAATTCATTTAAAAATAAATTGAAGTATCTAACTTATGTGTCAAACTGTAATAAATGCTGATAATTTGTCAAAGCTAGTCATAGTGTATAAATATTATTAATCAAAAACAAAATTTTACCTGAGGATTTTACAAAATAAAGCAATATTCATTACTTACTCAGTTTCTCAATGAATCTTAGCAATGGAAAGAAAGTTGAATCTTAGCAGAGGAAAATGAAATTTGTTCATGCAAAATTACATGCCAAACGTTTATGCTTTATCATTCATTATTTAGCTAGTGCAAAGGTTGTTCACTAAGAACAGCGATCTTTTTATATGAAATGTGCTGTAAAATATCTGAAATTTTCTACACTTTTTTAGTGTTAGTAAAGTACTCTTAAAATTACCTACATTGTCAAAAGGACGTGTTAAATATAACTTGTGAATGAGGAACATAAATCACGGCTAAACATTATTTTTTAAATTCAGTTTCAACTGAATGATTGTCTAGACTTCATCGTGGAACTTCATCATGAATATTTTAGTTCTCAAATGTATTAGTTTGAACCTCATAACAATGAAAGACCTTCTGGAACATTATAGTGAAGTTTAAAATGTGCTTGCATTACATTTATACTCTGGTAATTTAATCAAGTACCGTGTTTACTTTTTCATTCGTTCTCCCATCTAATATAATTGAGAACATTTCTACTTATAAATTAATAAGTAAGTTATGTAGATTAATGTCACACAAGTATATTAATGTAGATTAAGAAATTTTGTCACACAAGTATATTAAATCGATCAGTAAAGTTTGAAATTTAAGAAGAAATCATAAGTGATTTTATTAAACGGGTGAATATGGCCTTAATTAGCTCTAAAACTGTAAGTTTATTTCTCCAATGAACATTATCTTGTGGTTTAAATGACATGAATTCATTTTGCACCAGATTCACTGGTATTTTTGCCAGTTAATTCTGATTTTTTAAATCCAGATTTATATTTGGAATTCAAATAAAATAAATACCAATAAATGAAGACATAACTGGGTATTGTAAACCATAGCAGTTCATCGTATATATGAAATTGGTAAAAAATAAATAAAAATATTAATGGTTAAAGTATAGTATAGTAATATATTAATTCTTAACGTATAATGATTTTCATATAATGATTACATCGTGTTTAGTTGTGATATGTAGTCTAAGATTTTGAAATTGCTTAACTTTGCTTTTTAGACATACAAATTACATATTGATGGGTAACGAATTATAATTTATCTCAAATTGCAAATACCGTTTACAAATGTATATTTGAATGGTCATATTATAAAAAATACAATTCAAATGTATATTTGAATTGTTAGATTTACGGAACTCGTTTGGATAAGTAGCTGGGTAAAACTATTATTATATGTGGTTAAAGTTATCTACACTACTTTGAACTGGTCCGATTTTAAATTTAGGTTAGTTATGCTCCTTAGCATAACCAATATTAGAATGTTCTATTATTAGACGTATCTTTAAGACATCAGCAATCATCATAAAAATACTTCGTGTTATGCTTAACATTCGGAATTTCGTGAAGTTAAAAAAGGAAACACGTTTTTCTATTCACCTGATTTAATATGTTACTGTGCCATTGGAAACATTTAAAAATAAATTTTTTAAATAAGTTCTATCACAAGGTATTTTTTGGTGACGAGTTATCAAATGACTGCTGAATAAATATAATTTAAATAAAATAATAATGTTAATAAATAATTAATGATTTATTAATAATAAATCTATTAATTTATTGTAAAATTGATTTTAGGGGTTCAAAGAAGATAAAATCATTGACTGCGAAGATTTAAAATCAATGCTAGATGTAAAGCTAGGATTTCTTTTTAAAACAGTTCCGAATCTGAATGATTGTGATGATACCCCTTGTATTTCAAATGACTGGACGCACTTTATCGATGAAAACATTCTGCATGTAACTAGTGAATATTCAAATTAATATGCATTATTTTATATTTTCTAGGAATTGAATGATACTGAACGATCAAAGCAAGACGCCATATGGGAATTACTGTGCACTGAAGTATCGTTTATACGTAAAATACACATTCTGTTGAATGTGAGTATACTTTTAAGTTAAATAGGCTTTGTCACAAATTGTAAATTATGCTTGAGTAAATTATGCTTAGGATGTTTATAAACATTCGTATATTGGATCATGGAATTGATTATCCCATGGGATTGATATATTGGAACCGACCAAAGCCTTTTACAAAGCCGTTTCCTGTAGGAAAAGACTTTGGGAAAGCCTTTTCCTAAAGCCTAGCCTTTCCCAAAGCTAAGCCTGTCGTCTTGGCTTTGGGAAACAAAGCGTGCATTCTGTAAAATGTGTGCTTGGATTAACAGCATGAATTGATTTCCATGAATAGAAAATATATAAAAATATTGAGATAAAAATCTAGAAAAAGATCTATCAATTTTTCTTTAAGAAAAATAGAAATATTTTTTTTCTGTATATATACATATATCTGATTAATATGTTATTTATATTATTTAAAAGATAATACATTTTTTTGTATCTTTTTCTTTACATAATTTTTCTAAAAGATAATAGCAACATGATTTGTTCCAATGATTAAATCTTAGGGTTATGCTAATATTTAAAAACGACGGTTGATGTTTTTTAATTAAAACTAAAAATATCATTTTTACAATTTAGAAGAGAACATGCAATTAATAAATTTTTACAATTTATTAAAAATTATTTTATTAATTATTAATAAAATTAATAATTTTATTTTTCCGTTTGATATTTGATATGTCCCTTTTTATCATTTGATATTTAAGATATCAAAGATATTTTCATAAAATTATTTTCTAAATAAGACTGCATTTTAAATGATAATTTTCGTTAGCGAATTTTCAGTGAAATTTCGATTTTGCCAATCTGGAACTTTCCAACATTTAGAGAGTGAAGTTGTAATTTGCTGACGAAAAATCATTTTTCTTTATATTTAATAAAATAATTATAATTCAGCACTCCTGATGAATAAGGCCAAAATCTGATCACACAGCAGTTTCTGCTTTTGAACTCTAATCCTTATTCGAATACATCGTCAATTATTTATTAGTCAATTCATAAAAATTGATTTTTATTAATTTTAATAAAAATGACTGTTTTCAATAAAAAGCAGTCATGCATTAAATGATGAAATTTTAAGAATTGCAACAATATGTAATGATATTGGATTTCTTCAAAATCATTTAAATAATTTAATAGATACATATTTTAAACTAGGTTACTATAAAAATAACATCAAGCAGAAAATAGTAAAATATATAAATCAACACAATAATATAAAGAATAAATTTAAACTCTTAAGTGGCAAATTTTTATGGATGTATAATAAATAATATACTTTGTATTAGAATAAGATACTAGATAGTTTTATCAGAGGAAATACATCATTAGCACGTATTTGGCCTCGCTGCTATGTTGGGCAGAGGAGTTAGAGGCCGAAACCTGATAGCATAGCAGTTCCTCCTGATGACCTCTAATTCTTATTAATTCTTACTAATTCTTAAACATTTTTGCATAAGCATTCATGTGTACCATATAATATAAAATATAATACATTAAATAATGAAATTTTAAGAATTGCAACAATTTGTAACAATATTGGTTTTCTTCAAAATTCTTTTAAGTAATTAATTAAATGCAAATTTTATAATCAGGTTAAATAAAAATAACATCAAGCAGAAAATAGTAAAATATATAAATCAACACAATAATATAAAGAATAAATTTAAACTCTTAAGTGGCAAATTTTTATGGATGTATAATAAATAATATACTTTGTATTAGAATAAGATACTAGATAGTTTTATCAGAGGAAATACATCATTAGCACGTATTTGGCCTCGCTGCTATGTTGGGCAGAGGAGTTAGAGGCCGAAACCTGATAGCATAGCAGTTCCTCCTGATGACCTCTAATTCTTATTAATTCTTACTAATTCTTAAACATTTTTGCATAAGCATTCATGTGTACCATATAATATAAAATATAATACATTAAATAATGAAATTGTAAGAAACGCAACTATTTGTAATGATATTGGCTTAATAAAAATAAAATCAAACAGAAAATAGTAAAATATATAAATTAACAAAATATTATGGAAATACAATTCGAAAAATTAATCAAAAACATAAAATTCACCATCACAAATAAATGAATATTCATTTATTAATTATATTAATAAATGAATCTATAAATAAGCGAACAAATTTATCCAGAAAGCCTTATTCTTAACAAAACCAATATTGATGATAAAGAAGGTGTATATCTAGATATGAACATTAAATTAACATCATTTAAAACTATTATTAATTTATATCGTAAAGATGACATTTAAATTTACAATAAACATATTTTTGCATGAGCATTCATGCATACCATATAATATAAAATATAATACATTAAATGATGAAATTTTAAGAATTGCAACAATATGTAATGATATTGGCTTTCTCCAAAATCATTTAAATAATTCAATAGATACATATTTTAAACTAGGTTACTATAAAAATAACATCAAGCAGAAAATAGTAAAATATATAAATCAACTAAATATTATTAAAAATAAATATAAATTCTTAATTGGAAAGATTTTTATGTATGGATAATAAAAAATATACTTTGTATTAGAATAAGATACACTAAATAATCAAATTTAATCAGATGAAATACGTCATTAGCATGTATTTGGACCCGCTGTTATGCTATTTAAATGAAGAGAATAAACGAAAAAGAAGCTGTTTCTTAGTTTCAAATTAACTTTATTAATAAACAATATACTTTGTATTAGAATAACACACTAAATAATCAAATTTCATCAGAAGAAAGACATAATGAAAGTTGTATTTGGCTGACTTGCTATGTTGGTTCGAAGAATAGGGGCTGAAACTTTATAGCATTTCACTTCCTCCTGATGGCATCTAATCCTTATTTTGATACCTCGTATGTTATTTATTAGTCAATTCATAAAAATTGACTTCTATTTTGAATTTAAATTTTAAATTTAAATTTGATATAAATTATATAAAATCTTATATAAAAATTAGTTATTGCGTGTTATTTAATTATTCGAATTTTATTTAGCATTAATTTTAATCTATAAATAATATAAAATACTAGACTCAGTTGGCTGATATGATTTCTTTGCTGCCAGTATCAATCTAATAACACACAGTGAGGTTTGACGAAGAACATGTTTATTGAAGTTTCTAAATTTCAGAAAAACTTCAGGTAGAAACAATTTTTCCTGCCAAATCCGAAAACGTTATAAAAGATACTCCCAACTCTACAGGATTGAACTTAAACTCACTATCTCGGTTTGCTATTTTTACGGGCATCAACATTTTGTTTACTGAAAAGAGTTTATTGTTTCACACAAGAAGAAAGGATAATAGCTTTTATCTTAGCATCGTTTATTTGACTTTATTTGCTATTGAATATTTCTCTACGCATATAGACTGTAAGTTATAACTTTTGTACCCAAAGATTCTGTACATATTTGATTTTTGACTATGTCATCATAGTCAAAATTCAAAATTTGCCAACAAAATTGTTTCATTTTTAAATTTAATATCTTGTGGAATATTAAAGTATTTAAATAACTGTTTAAGTATTAAAAATACACTATTTTTGTTCCATAATAGTATTTAAACAATCTGTTTAATATTAATTGAGTACGCGAACCATATGGAAGGCTCGCATACGAATAGATGCAAGTATAATTATCTGTAGATATTTAATATATTATATACGTCCTAAATAAATACAAAATTATACGGAGCAGAATTTATCAGCCGTGATATTAAGTCATTTTGGTACTTTAGATATTTGTGAGACCTGTGAGATCCATTTTTCTTCTTCATGATTTTTTAAATGACAACGTCCAGACGCAGAAAATATTTTCCAACATTGAAGATGTATACGAGGCAAACAGCCAGTTTTGGAAGTTATACCTAAAACCAATGTATGAACGCCTTGCTAATCACGGTCATCTACTAGATGTATTCGATCTGAAAAGAGCATTTGCCGAAGTACGCTTCACAAATATTGATTATGAAATTTTTTAATTTATCCGTTTAGTTTACACTGTTGTTTTTTCCGTATGTTAAATATATAACCGATCAAAATGTATCAACTGAATATTTTAAAGAAACTTACAAAAGGAATACAATTTTTCGATATTTAATAGACGTAAGTTATTTGAAATTGTAATCGAGTTGCTTTGTTTGCTTCTTTATTCATCGCTCATTTATGCTTTATGTAAATATTGCTTTTATATAAATTGCATTTTAAACATCATTTTGAGGATTTTACACTGAAATATATCGTAAATATTATTTCTATTAATATTTTCTACGAAACTTCCAAATTTCATTTATTGTAATAATATACAAAATGTATACACTTTATAAAACTATGAAGTAAATTATAACAGTATACTATTATAATGTACATTAAAGTATACTCTATAGTTTATAAGTCTCTGATATACTTTATGTATAGATTGCAATTTGCGAACAATCACATATTTTCTACAACGGTGTCTGATCAATATAAAAGTCTGTTATATTTTATCTATTTGAAAAATAGATACATCACAGAAGAAATACTTTTGAGCAAACGTTTTCGGAATGCTGTCTTCTTCAGTATAAATTATTTAGGCTTATAATTGTTTATATAATTTATATAAATTATTTATAAATTATATTTTTTATATATTAATTTATAATATTTATATAACAAACACGAAAGAATCTCATGGTTGATACTGTTTATTATAGTTATTACTGATGTTCATCATTCAACATTTTGTATGTAATCAGTAGGCCTATTCAATAGATTCTTTTTATTGTTTGTCACGGTGTGTAAATCGATGTGAAAGATTTTCCGCGCAGTGTGTGAAAACTCCGTCGATATTATATTTTCTCAATGACGTTTTGCAATTTTTTTATTCCGAATATGATTTTATATCTGCCATTCAATTCGTGGATGACCTAAAGTTGTCATTTCGACTCGCCTGTATTGTAAATGATATTAGATGCAAATATATGACATTTAATGCATTTAAATATAATGCCATCACAGGAAAGTAAACTGTTTACTAATTGATTTAAGTTTTTTTAAGAAAAAATACTATTTAGCGCACAATTGCTACCATAATCTAATGAAATGTGATTGTATATTATTAGAAATATATGGTTAATTTTATATTTTAGTATTTTTATATTATTTTTTTTATATTTTAGTATATAAATTATATATTTTTAATATATTTATATATTATATTTAATATATTTATTTATATTTGTTATAGACTACACTAATGAAGATGTAAACGAATTACTTTTACGGATAATTATCTTAAGGCATTCTAAAGATTTGAGCCATAAATTATATTTATAGCACAAATTTTCACATTATCATTTACATTTAGCCATCTTATATTTAAAAATAATTATATTGTGTTAAAAATAGTTAAAGTATGTTATATTAATGTGTTTGATTTTCTGAGCTTTGTGTAATTTATCACAATGCTCAGTAGGGATCAACGAGTTTATAAAACTAAATTTTAAATATTTTGTAATTAAACTATTAACACAAATCTTTTATGAGGTAACAAAAAGCCTAAAATTTATATATAAAATCATTGAAAGACTTTACAATAATTTCAAATGAAAAATAATCAATGAAAAGTAAAAAAATGCTAGTATTTGTAAGCTCGTTTTGTCAAAATAATTAATTATTTCTAATTTAACAAATTAAAACAGGCAAAGTGGATAATTTTAGAATTGCGAAAGGCGATCGTCAGAACGATTGTCATATCTTGATCTGTTTATTCAGCCAATGCAGAGACTGACCAGATACAAACTACTCTTACAAGCGATTATGAAGCGATGCACATGTGATAGAGAAAGCTGCGAACTTTCCAAAATGGTATTAATTGACAACAATTTTTAAATAAAAAACCAAAAAATGGTTTCACCGTGTCTTAAACGCACATGGAGAAATTTAAAATGTGCATGTGTAAATATTTGTATCTTCACACCTGATACAAATGTGCAATCTTTGTGACTTTTGTGTAACTTACACACAATGCAATTAATATTTTTTTCGTTAAATAAAATATTAAAAATTAATAAATATTTTAATTAATTAAAATTACTTAATCTTTAACTATTTTTTATTTATCAATTAGGTAAG
This sequence comes from Pomphorhynchus laevis, assembly GCA_012934845.2. Lineage (NCBI taxonomy): Eukaryota > Metazoa > Acanthocephala > Palaeacanthocephala > Echinorhynchida > Pomphorhynchidae > Pomphorhynchus > Pomphorhynchus laevis. The sequence continues at coordinate 48,327 of WNNJ02002511.1, forward strand.
CTAAAATTTTAGCTTACTTGTAAATAATCACACACTTTAAAGCACTTATTCGATTTTCATAATTAGTCATAATTATAAAATAAAAATTATTTAATCAAATATTTTGTTGCTTATCAATTAGACAGGTTAAGACTGTTAGCTTACTAGTGAATGATCTCATGGTGGATGATATCATCTAGTGAATGATCTCATAGTAAATCCAGCTTACCAGTGAATGGTCTCATAGTGAATTATCACTCACTATGATAAAGCATTCTAAAGCATCAATTCGATTTTCATAATTTGTCAAATTATGAATATCGCAAATTTACAAATAGGCTTGTAGATTAAACCATCGGAACGGGAAATGGAAATTAGTATTCAGTTATTGATAATAACTTATCAATAGTTTACAATAAAGAATTATTTGAGCTGGATCAAAAAGAGGGTTACCTAACCCTTTTTTGGGGGTAACCTTACATCTTCAGAAATTTTATTTTACAAAACATTTAATACTTATTCGAAAATTTTAAAATCAGTTAATTGAATCAATTTTAAATTAATCTATTTTATTTAAACAAATATATATTTGACGTAAATTACTATTACATAATTGTATATCATATTATACCCAAATCTGTCTTATACTCACATATGGGAGTATATTTAACACTGAAACCTATATATAAGTCACACCAAATGTTAGCATCGAAGTAATCGGAACTAGGAGCTCTTTGGAATATGTTATATGTTATTAATATGTTATTTTAATATTTTAATTTTCCCACAAGGAATACAAATTTAATAAAAAAAGCTATGCTTTTAATTTAATAAACACATTAACACATCACCAAATGAAACTTTCTTAATCCAAAAAGTTTAATACTCCAGGGTTTTTTATCATGGAAGTAGCTCTATCTGTGCATATTCCGACACTAAAGACCATTTTAGTTGTTTGTGTAATTATAAAATGTTTTTGGTTCTGTGCTTTTTACATTCAATCACAATTTTGCTGCTGCTGTGTAAGTTTGTAATAATCGTGAACCAAAAACATGCAAATCTTGATAAATAAATAGTTCATAAACAAGTGGTATTGCTTTGCTATCAAAATCTATATATTAATCAAGCTAAAGTGCGTACTATGGTGATTTATTAATCCTCGCCATTAATTGTTTCATTGTCTTCGGGATGCGCCGAGTCAGAGTACTATCCGACAGAGACACCTGCGCTATCTTTTTAACTTTCTCTTGATGTTCACGACAAATGTTTTTATTAAAAGAAGAATTAATTATTAGTAAATGGCTTTTTCGCTCTAACAATACAATTGAGTACTAAATAAGATTCTTGTAAAACAATTATTCACTTATATAGTATCACTCCTTTTGTTCTTTATGTTCAATTTTTTCTTTTGAAATATTCTAGCGGCTTGGCTTTTAATACTAGGAGGTAAATTTTTCCGATACCATCCAATACCCATTGTTGTAGTAAATTTATGTGATTTTACAATCAGAGTTTGATTTAACGCTAATTTTATTGAAATTAAATTTATCCACTTAAATTTAATTGCAATACAATTAAATACAATACATTAAATACTTATTCCAAATTTTAAAATCGAATAATTGTACAATTTAAACCATTTTTATTTAAACAAATATATATTTCACATAAATTACTATGACATTTGGTCTTGCAAATTCAATTGAAATCATCTATTATTTCAGATTAAATCAGCCTTTCATTGTAAGTAGCAGCTTTCCCTACCAACGCTGATTTAATTTGAAATCATCAATGATTTCAATTAAATTTGCAAAATGCAAGATGGAAGTCTTCCATGAAATCTATCAAAAGTAATACGCCCCCAACCATTCTCAAAACGTGGCATAGCGATATCAGTTGACTTCCTTCAACTTGGAAGAGATGACCGAGCTTCGAACTTTATCTCTAAGGCTGAAGCCGGCCACATCACGAAAGAACATCATTTCTGCCGCCTATTAGGCGACTGCATTCTAATGTAATATTTAAATTGTATGAAATTCGAGCTCCAATGTACGCTTTATTAATCCTATCTATCAGCAGAGTGCAGAATCCTATCAGTAATGTGTAGACTCCTATCAGCAGCGTGTAGAATCTTATCATAAACGTTCAGAATCATAACAGCGTGCGGAAGAAAACATAGTTATTAATATTTCAATGGTAACAATGTCTGCTCAGGTAAATCAACTTGTAATTAGGAAACAAAATATAGATGACTAGTTTTATAATAGTGATCATTAGAAGAAATGGGAAGATGTTCAAATTGAAGGTAGTGTACCTTCTCCTACCAACGCTGGTTTAATTTGAAATCAGGAATGATTTCAATTAAATTTGCAAAATGTAAGACAAGTCTTTTATTAAATCTAATTGCCAATAAAAGCAGACGAGTCGAGTGATCGTCAGCCAACATTAAAAGGACTGAAACGTGAAACGTAGGTATCGGATCAGTAGCTGATGAGGTCCACCAATACTGAAATGTAGCGTACTGCTGCTAGCTTATAGATAGGATTAAAGTAGCGTGAAAAATAAAAAAAGGTCAAAAAATCAACTTAAATTAAATACTCAATTTATACAAGTTGCACAAATGTCGATAAAATGTCGATATCATTCGGCTGAAGTATTGCGAATAAAATTTATAATGTTAAGATTGAAATAGTGGAAGATTTTGTGAAGGCCACAAATAGCGCGTTGGTAAGCAAAGAAGAGAAGACCAGAATTGAAGATGCAATGCAGCGTATTGCTATTTATGATAGCTATTTGGCACCTGCTGAATTACATGGCGTAAGTATCACGAATTTTAATATTTTAATAATCGTTGCTTTACCAACATCACTCTAGAAGTTTTAATTGGAATGTTTTATTTTAATCTTTTAAATGCTTAATGTCGAATATTTTTATTTAAAATATTTTGAGCATTTTATTATAAATTTTATAAACCATCGTTACTCTCGCTTATAAAGATTGCACATTAATTTCTTTAGTTGATGAAGAAACTAAAGAAATCTTAAAAAATTTGTTTGAATACTATACTATATTAATCATTCTGCAATTAATATTTTACTTGTGAAATAAAATTTTATTTTTTTTTAATTTTTTTTCCATATATACTTTGCGAATTTATAAATCTAAGATATCTAAAATACATATATATGTATCAATCTTAAATACATATATCTTAGATAACAAAAGATATATTTATCTTCGCGCACATTTAATAATTTAGAAATTATTATTAAATTGTTAATTAAATTAATTATTAATTATTGTAGTAATTCTACACCTTTGCAATTTTGTGTAAAGCTGGTTTATTTAATTAGTTAAAATACAAAATTTAACCACAAAACAAAAATATAAATATCTTAGATTTCCATTAATCAATTAACTAATCTTAAAGTATTTACTCATTTTGAGGTATTTACTCATTTTGAGTTTATTATAAACTCGAAAATAAATTAATATAATAATAATAATATTTATTTTACATTATAATCACTTAATTTTAAAAATGTTAATTCAGTTGCCAACTTTTACATTTTCTATTTTGAAACAATAATGTTTTTAATCTCATTATAGTTGAATTACGCATTATATCGAGAATAAAACTTTAGACGAACATAGCATCCGTTCTCAATCACTATATATCCGAAACTTAATTATTTGCAATAGAAATTTTTGTTGTCATTGAAACGGAAACAAAATCATTTATTATTAATCACTCTTATTTTTGTAAATATTTCAAACTTCACGGAAGTATAAAGTATTTATTAAAATATAAGTATTAAGTATTAAGTTTAAATATGATGTATTGATTTAATATTTAATCTTTTATTTGGCTTGTATTCATCATATATCTATTTATGATATATCTATTTATCTATTTATAATAATATATATTAACTTGATAAATTATATGCAATTATATTTTATCAATTAAATAATTAATATGTTAACTAATTATAACTAATAATTAAACGGATTACTTAACTATAAATAAATTAAAAAATAATTGAAATACCTTTATATTAAAAAAATACTTTTATATCCTAGTATTTTTATGAACCAAACAATTGATAGTTTGCATTGCATTATAATTCAAATTAGAGGTCATCAGGAATTTCAATGTTATCAGTTATCCGTAATATTATTACAAGTTATTACAAATTAAAAATAGAAGTCAATTTTTATGAATTGAATAATAAATAACAGACGATGTATTCGAATAAGAAATAGATTAGAAGTAATCAGGAGTAACTGCTATGTTATCAGGTTTCGGCACCTATTCCTTGACACAACAGATCAGCGGGGGCAAATACATGATAATGATGTCTTTCTTCGGATGAAATATGATTATCTGGTGTATCTTATTGTACTACAAAGTATATTGTTTATTAATAAAGTTAATTTGAAACTAAGAAACATCTTCTTTTTCGTTTATTCTCTTCATTTAAATAGCATAACAGCGGGTCCAAATACATGCTAATGACGTATTTCATCTGATTAAATTTGATTATTTAGTGTATCTTATTCTAACACAAAGTATATCATTATAAATTATTTAATTAATATTTAAAGAATTATATAATTATATATTATAATATAATTATTTAATATTATATAATATTAATACTCATATGCAGCGCGCAATATGGAATCCGAGGCGTGCAATCAGAGGCGTGTTATCTCGTGAGGATATGTGGTGATATTTTTGCAGCGAGCTTGTCCGCGAGCCGTTTCAAAAACCTCGAGCAGACTTTTCCTCTCCGCCTAAGCAGGAGAGTACGATTGGAGAGAAATTTGCTCTCTCTATCTAGGTTACGCGCTCTCTGTATTTTGAGCACTTTCGCTGTTCGTGGTATTCGAAGCATAATGTTGTGGATCTGCTGAGGTTCGACGGAGCGAATGTGCTAAAAACGCAGTTGTCGAATAGAGCTCGCTCCGAACGGCTACAGTAGAATGCACAGCATGCTATGTCCAGCCGTGCGTCTTGGTCAGTTGTCGTGACTGAATGCTTAAATCGACTGCTAGCGTCGACTAGATTCAACATTGGGTCGACCGATACACTGTCGCAAACTACAGTGAGTGTATTTGCGATTATAATTCGTATTGAGTCCTGACTGTGCCAGTGAAGTCGTTGAGCTGCAAGAGCAGCGATGAGTTGCGTCTTTACATAGCGTGTTGTAGCGCGAGGCGATGACATCGCCAAACATTACGTTGTCGTTACGAGTCCGCCGATTTCTAGTGAGGAACGCAGATAGCCACGAGGATCCTCCTTTCACTGTTAAATAGTTTATTGTTTTACGCATATTTTCGTCGTATGCTGAGACATGTGAAACCATGATTGCCTTGTTACTACCCTGTTTTAGTTTGCGCAATGTGGTAGAGCGTGAGCATTGTTCGGCAGACCTTGCAGCCCTTGCAAATATGGATCGCATAACATTAGTGAGTTTTTGTATTCTTCTTTAGCGACCCGACATGGATTCACTATTCCAAGACCGCCAAAATGCAAATGTAATAATAGGATAACCCACAATGATCCGCGAGAATCATCGAAGATCGTCGAACACTTTACATATTGTACTCTGAAGAGGGCTAAATCAATCTGACGAGCATCGAGTCGCCGTTGCGTGTGAGCCTACTTGTATTGCACTGATTTTGTGAAGCTAACATATGCGATCTGTGTGTTCATCACTCCAACTTCAGCTTGTCGCTCGACGAGAGCGCAGAATTTCTATACCTTCGTCTCGATGGAGTTTAGAAGGTATTAACGATCTCCAACAGGAGCGCCAAGGATGATCGTTCCACCCTTTCTGATTTATATCTGCATAATAATAAGGATTAGATGTCACATGAGGAACTGCTATGTTATCAGTGTTCTAAAATTTTCAGTTTTTCTACCTTTTTACTGCAATTACCTGACTTTTTGTACACGAAAATTAGGATAAACACATTTTTTTGAAAAGCATATTAAAGTTTACCTAAACCTCGGAGTTTTGTGAATTCGCTATATTCGTTTAAATGTATACATCTGTAGGAGATATATTTAGATAATTAAAGAGCAATACAAGCTTAATTGTTGGATTGATTTAACAGCTAATCTTCCTAATCAGCAAACTCAGCGCCAGATAATACATCATGGACTTATGAAGATGAAAGACTACAAGGAGAAACTTGAAGTTTATTGTTATTTGCTTACCGATATGTTTGTGATTCTACGATGGAAGAAAAACAGTAACCGGTTAAAATTGTATCGGGGACCTATAAAAATAGATAAAATTGATGTAATGCAATCAAATGATGAATTCAAAGGTAAGTGACGCATTCACAGCTATTCAACAAATTTTGTGCTCATTGTCTGATGTTTTGATTGTGAATGTTTGGAAATCATATTTGTAAATATGATTATGATTAAATCATCATGTAATAATTTAATTAATAATTTAATATTTATCAATTAAATTTAAAAAAATAGCATCAACTATGTTAATGTCTTCTATTTATCTTATCATTTTCATTAAGTGCAGCAATTCTGAACCAGACATATAAGTCAACTAGGATTCAAAAGAAATTCGGAAAGTTCCATGATCACTAAATTCAATTTAAGGCTTCGGCATCTTCATTTAAATCCACAAAAAATGTCTTTTGATAAATAGTCTTTAGTGTAAAGGGTACACAGTAATAATAAATACTCAAAAGTTTCAATATAAACCTTGAACGTGTGGTTCCAATATACTTGTGGTTCGTTCTATATTTTATTAGAATAAATAATTTGTACTGAAGTTATTGGATTACCACTACGGAAACAATTAGATAGAGCTACTCAGTTATTTTACAGTTATAAACATTGAATGCAGTGCAACATGGAACTGAAATGCCGTCCTAGAAGTGTCTAAACAGCAAACAAGTGTTTTGGGCTATTTTAATTGCATTTATTAAACTATCATTTCAGAATTTACATATTTATCATAAGATTTTTGCTATTTAACTTAATACGATAATATTAATAAGATAATATATTAATATTATATTATTATAATATTATATTATTATAATATTATATATTATTTAATATATATTATAAAATAATAATATTATTTAATAACATTATGTATTAATCAATATTATATTAATATTAATAATATTTAAATTAATATTTATTTTTGTATCTAAATGCCATTCCCAGAAAAAAAGAAATTGAATATTTCTTCGATATTTCGTTCGCTAACCGCGGACATTATCAAGAAGTATTACACATTAAACAGCTTACATATTAGGCGTCAAAACTATTTTTACTTTATAAATCGATTGCTCATTCTTGATTTATTAGTTAATGATTTATGGAAGTTATTGATTCAACTTTTTTAAAGTTAAAATAATTAAATTAATTCATTAATAAGCATTTACCCCATCTCGGCTGGGGGTAAATATACATAATCGATAGTTTAAAAGTTACAACATTAGACAAAAATACCAAAAAGTTAATCCATTTTGTTGTGAAAACTATCTTCTCTGCTATTGAGATACACATTACCAGCGATCATCTAATGTCATTGTAGACAGAGTTTTGCACAAAAATAAGTGAATAAACTTCGAGCATTCTTCTTGGCATAAGTGACATCGACAAGTAAAAGTGCGATCATACTTTAAAGACATCTTATGCAAAATTTGTGATAATATCCATTTAGCGACATTCGACAAATATAAATACGCTTTACGGCAAACGGCTTTTCCACGAAAACGGCGAATAAACTAGGTTTTGTAAATTTCGGGTTCTAGATTAGATATTTTGTATCTTAATTTTAAAAAAATAATGAATGCATTAATTTTTGGAAGGTTAGACAGTTTGCCGTAAGAAAGCAGACCAATATGATAACTTAGACAGTCCTAAAACCGCAGTAGATGATAATTGACCTGAAACATCCACTATATAATTTAAAAACCTAGATTTGTCGATAAAATTGTCGCTGAAAATAATGCCAGATACAGCAATATTAAATTTAATTTATAATAAAATTCAATTTTTAGCAAGAAAACAAAAATAAAATTTAAATTATATATTTAAACCTTATTTGATTTTGTAATTCTGCAGCAAATTTTACCATGATAATTCGTGGAGATTTTGACTTTGTTGATTCTGGATATTCATTCTACACTCAGAAATGTAACGAATGGATAAAAATGATTGAAAATACTAGGGTATTTCATATAAACATTTTACCCTACAAATAACACTCTTTTTTACAGAGGGCGTACTTGTATAGCAGCAGCGTCGCGTCTGGGCAGACAATGTTAAATCCTGCATATTCCACATTAAGCAAATCTGCTCCTAGGGTTTTATATTCATTTCAGCCAAATTCATTTGCGAAAGTTAGAAGAAGATGCACTACGAATAGCTGTAAAACCTGTGGGATAAAATCTAAGGAGGCGGAAGATAGTTTGGTTATTGATCGCTCGCTTGATAGCGGTCATCCGGATGATCAAAGTACAGCCTCTTCATTTTCCGAAATATATAGTCAATTAGGGAGAAATGATTCAGAGCAGCTGATTCGAACACAAAGTAGGTTGAGTACTATGGAAAACGATCATCGTCAACAACGACTGGAGGATACACAACGTTCTTCTATAATTGGAAGAGAACGGAAAATATCGCCATCATATCGCATTTGTTCAATAGATGACCTGGAATATTCTATGTTTAAGAGATACAACTCGTCAGATGAAAAACGTTTAATTTGCAAAAAAGGCGAAGCCGGCAGACGTGCAATATTTCTTAGCTATTTACAGAGAGAAGATTCTCTAATGTCTACTGGTAGCAAAAAAAGCAGTAGTGGAATCAGCAGTTCAAACAGTAGCTCTTTACTTAATATTCTTGAAGACGTAATCTAGCTACAATAAAGGGATAAGGAGAGTATGTTTTATACTAATTTTGTCAAAGTTTCTTCTGTGGTTTTATCAATTTATTTTGCATTTTATATTTTTTATAACACTGTATAGTAAAAAACAACAAATTGTTACTCTTCTTTATTAAATGCATTTGAGAAATAGTTTTTGAACATCCGGGAATGCTTTTAAATAAAATGTTCAGAAAATATTACAAAGCCATAAACGTTCAATTAGGAAATTTAATTGAAATTAAAATTTTGACATGTATATTTTTTATAAATTATAATTAAATATGTAAATCGACTATCGTCTAAAAAGTTAATGCAAGTTGAAATAAAATTTTATTTTTTGCTTTGTAATTTTATCTAATAATAAAAATATAAAAAATATTTAAAATTATATAAATTTTAAATTAATCTAAAAATAAATGTCTAAACATAATTTGTTTAATTTAATAAATTTAATTTAATTTTACATAATTTAATTTTGTTTAATTTAATTTTAATTAAAATTAGTTTAAATTAATAAATTTTAATTTTTTTTATTTTTTGTTTAATTTCTATTTAAATTAAAATTGAGAAAAGTGGGAAGAAAAAGTATAATACTTTACAGTCTTAGTTTGCCAAACAAAAACCACATTCTTAATAAAATTCACTATTTATGTAGCAATTGTAGGCAGTACGATGCGGTACGATGTAGCAATTGTAGGCAGTACGATGCGGTACGATTCTGAAAACCAGCCAATAAAGAAGGTCAGCATTTGCACGCAAGTCATTGCATAAATGAGGATGGTGTGTCTGATTTACGAATATTCTTTTAAAACCTATTAACAACAATGAATTTGTGAGTCTAATGGAAATCACTAGATTAAGATATGCATTGGAGAGGAATGTATTGATGTGATATAATCACATCAAACTATCTGAGCTCAACTGGTCAAAATGGCCGTTTTCTGACAACCCAATAGCCCTAATTTGATAACTCATTGCCAGCCATCGCAAATGATCATTACCAGTCAATCAGACACCAACAAACTAGTAAAAATGTGTAGACTTAATGTGAATTGAAAACCCTGCAACCAGTGAAGAAGAGCAGTAAATGAAAACTGAGTTGCAAAATAATTGATACACATGAGAATAAACTAATAAAATAAAAGTACTTTAACTAAAATAAAAGAATCAAATGAATGTGCAAAGTGAATAGCAAGTTGTTAATTTTAGTTCTTGAAATCAAAGCTTTTCGACAACTTATGGGAGCCAACCCATATCTTTTATTCCAAGAGATAATAATATACGAATCGACTTTTGAAGTAGTTTTTACACAAATGAATCTTATCTACGTTCTTAGAATCGATCCACATATAAAATCGATATTTTAAGTTTTTTAAGATTTGGTGTAATTATCAGTGACTTATGATTTAAGTCACTGTATTATTGTTTTCATGTAAAATTTTCTGATTTAACATAATTGTATGATAAATCGATCAAGAAAACTTGAGATTGGCGATTTTGATAATTTTGAAAAGATACGTTTGTCAATTATACTTAATTTGTTAGTTTGAGTTAAAATTCATAAACTTTATGGTTAGAATAAATATCGTATTTAAATATTATGCACATTTTGATAAAGCAATCAAATAAAACAATCGAATCTAAAACAATAAAACAATCTTAAAAATATTTTGCCAATATTTTCAATTATGTGAGACAATTAAAAAGAAAACATTTATTACGCATTATCGAAAGATGGGTATTCTAATAAAGAAGCATATATATTTTGGTGTTGTAATAATGAATCAAGTAACTTTATGCTACTTTTGCTCTGGCGGCAGCTCTCTTGGCTACTTGCGCCTGGAATCCAGTCTTTATACTCGTTACTGAACATCTAGCTCCGCAGGATTCACATTGTAAGAAAAATAAACGATCTTCCTTCTGCAGACAAGTGTCAGGTGATTTGCACGTATGACAGGTCACATATTCCTCTTAAGTTTTAACGAAATTTGGAATTAAATTTCAGAAATTCCTAGAAAATTTATAGCAAATAGATAATCGAAATTATCTATTAATCTTTTTTTAAAGAAAAAAAGATAAATATTTTATATTAATCTTTTATTTTTATTTTGTATTTTATTTAGATTTTAAAACTAGATTTTTATTAGATTGAAAACTTAAAGTATAGGAAAACAAAGCTATGTATACTAAAGCCGAATGAGGAATAGAAGTACAGAAATAAGAAAAATTATGGCTGCTAAAGACCGATAAATATGGATTTACAAACTAAACAGTTTGCATGATTCGAACAGTTGTTACTCTGCAACAGCCAGTTGCAGAGTAACAGTATCCTCTATTGCTATTTAAACACGATGGGCATGATAACATAACTATCCAATAAGGATATTAAGAGGATATTATCAAATTACACTCCGATGCTATGTAGGGTCGAGGAATAGGGGGCGAAATCGACAAAATATTATTTAAACCAATATAATATTATTTCAAATAAATTACAACTATTAAGCTCGATCTTTTACGGATTGATAATAAATAATATACTTTGTATTAGAATAAGATACACTAAATAATCAAATTTCATCAGAGGAAATACGTCACGAGCATGTATTTGATCTTGCTGATATGTTGGGTCGAGGAATACGGGTCGAAACCTGATAGCATAGCAGTTCCTCCTGGCGACCTCTAATTTTTATTGTAATAAGGTACACGAAATAATCAAATTTCATCAGAGGAAATACGTCATTAGCATGTACTTGACCCTGCTGATATCTTAGATCGAGGAATACGAGTCGAAACCTGATAGCATAGTAGTTCCTCCTGACGACCTCTAATCATTATTCTGACAAATCGTCTATTATTTATTAGTCAATTCGTAAAAATGACTTTTATTTTAAATTTCAATTTTAATTTTTAACTTAATGTAAATATAAATTTTATAAAATCTTACATAATTATTTATTATTTATCTTTATATTTAATGTAAAAATAGTATAAAATACATAGACTCAGTTATCTGATATGATTTTTATCCTGCGCTGTCAGCACTACCAATATCCCTGTTACAATATGATATTCAATGTTGAACAATATTATGTTCAATGTTGAACAATATTTTATCAAAGTCAGTAAATATCATTCGCTAAAATTCATAAAAATTGACTAATTGACAAAATTGACTAATTGATATAAAAGTCAATTCATAAAAATTGACTTTTATTTTAAATTTTAATTTTAAATTTTGACTTGATATAAATATAAATTCTATAAAATATTATATTATTTAGTAATCTAATTAAGCTGAACATTGTTGCTTGCTTTACCAGATTATTGTCGATTACTTTGTTATCAAAGTATTCGAAACTCTCATTTAGCATGACATGATTAATATTCATGTCAATGTTTCTACGCTCGTTCCGTTGCTTGATTCTGGACGACGATGCTTTATTTATCCTGATTAATATCATATGATGTTAATATAAAGATGTTGTATCATTTAAAAACACATTTTAACTAATCTTTATATATCTTATATAAAATTATTAAATTATTTATAATTATTTATTATTTAATAATAAATTTATTATTTAAAATAATAAATTATTATATTAACAATGTCTTTCGCGTCTGGCTTAAAAGATTGTTAACCTTATTCACGCGGAATGGTATGAAATGGTATAATTGGGTAAAAAAATTGATTAGAATTCTTTGACTATTTTATCATTACTATGCCGAGTCGAAAAAAGGATTAGAGATCTGATCGAATTCTCTATTCGCTGATAACATGTTTTATTCATGAAACTTTTATTTACTGATATTAGAAATATAATTAATATATTATTTAATCATTAAATAATCATTTTTTACAATAATTATTAAAATTCTTTTGTGCTTGATTTTACGTCACCAAGAGTTAAAATTCATATAACCTCTATATGTGGAGTGACGAAAAAATTTAGCATTTGCGCTGGAGCTTTGCTCGTGCTTTGCAATTGCTGTATCCAAGCATGTTGCTTATCAGCAAACTCAGTTAACTGACGATGGAAGAAACGACAGCACACGTGCTGCCCTGTGAAGTCACGGTTTTCGCAAGCCCTACTAGATGTAAGGTTTGTAACCGGTGGAGGAGCGTGCGCTTAGTGACTTCCATTCAGAGGTTTACTGTGGAGTTAGTAATTTCGAAGTTGTGTAGCTACAACTATGATATCATAAACATCCAGATGACCTCTAATCATTATTCTTATACAACGTCTATTATTTATTAGTCAATTCATAAAAATCGAATTTTATTTTAAATTTTAATTTTAAATTTTAACTTAATGTAAGTTATATGAAATCTTATATAAAATTATTAAATTATTTATAATTATTAAATTGTATTATTTAATATTAAATTTTTATTTATCATTATATTTAATTTATAAATTATTTAATATACGCCTACTTAGTTGCCTGATATATAATATTAGGCCACAAAAGCCAATAGTGACTCCTGGCATCTTACTCATGGAATGTATTACTTTATTTTTTTAACTTTTATTTTTAACTTTTAACCAATTCATAAAACTTGAATTTTATTTTAAATTTAAACTTTAAATTTTGACTTTAAAATTATATAATCTTTTGTAATCTTATATAAATTTATTAAATTTATTATTTATTGATTATTTATAATATTTATCAATTATTTCATTATTTATCATTTAATATTAATATTAGAATAAGATACACCAGATAATCAAATTTCATAAGAGGAAATATGCCATTAGAATGCTTTGGCCCCGCTGCTATGTTGGGTCGAGGAATAGCGAATGAAATCTGATAACATAGCAATTTCTCCTGATGACCTATAATCCTTATTCTGATACAACGTCTGTTATTTATTAGTCAATTCATATAAATTAAATTTTATTTTAAATTTTAACTTGATTTAATAATAAATTTTATTATGATAATCTTTATTATGGTAATCTTTATTAATCTTTATTATGTTGTTATTTTTTAGTCAATTCATAAAAATTAACTTTTATTTTAAATTTCAATTTTTAATTTTAATTTTTAATAAATTATATAAAATCATATAAGTTATTTATAATTTAATTATTTATATTTTATATGTTTGGGATTACATTCTTGCTATTGAACATCTAATATTGCAATTTATTTCAAATTTTGCCTAACGTTTCTCTAGTTATGTCAGCTACATTCAATATGAAGTTTAACGTTTGGGCTAAGTATTTTGGAATATAAGTATTCATAGATGAATAGTATTATATTCTTAAGTATTTCTAAGCTTTTTGTATTTTAGCAAATCGATTTCCACATTTTAACGTATAATTTTTTACTGATATCATAGCTGTTCATCCTAATAACCGCTAATCCTAATACATTTTATTAGTCAATTCATAAGGGTTGATTTTTATTTTAAACTTCAATTTTTATTTTTGGCTTAATATAATTATATAAAATCTTATTTAAAATCTTATTTTTTGATATTTATTATTTATCTTTATTTTTACGTAGACTCAGTTATATGATCTGATAAATTAGGTAATAAAATTTGATTAGAAATCTTTGACTATTCAATAAATTACTATAACGAGTCGAAAAAAGGACTCGAGATCCGATCGGATTCTTTATTTGATCAATTGGGTAAAAAAATTGATTAGAATTCTTTGACTATTTTATCATTACTATGCCGAGTCGAAAAAAGGATTAGAGATCTGATCGAATTCTCTATTCGCTGATAACATGTTTTATTCATGAAACTTTTATTTACTGATATTAGAAATATAATTAATATATTATTTAATAATTAAATAATCATTTTTTACAATAATTATTATATTTTATTAATAAAATAATTAATTATTTAATCTTATTTATAATTAAGATAAGATTTTAAAAAGTCATTTATTTATTAAATAATTTATATTTCCTAACAGAAAAAAATTGTCTAAAAATATTAAAATATTTGAGTAATAAAATTTGATCTGAAATTCACAAAAATAATCCAATGCAATCAACATCAATCTTCTATTAAATCGGATTATATAAATCATAGTAAATGAAACAGTGACTTACTGATGTAATTAACGAGAACGTTTTCAATGTGTTTCTGCTGAAATTTCCCTTTTATCACTAAAGCCTTGTTTCCATCAAGAGAACCACTAAAATATAAATAAATTTAAATTCCAATTGGGATACGCATAAAACCTGCCTTGCACCTAATTCGGCCAGTAAGTATTGTTGTAAATGTCGCTCGGGCCGATGTAGTCTGTAATATAAGATTATTTTGAGTATTTATATTTACAAATTGTTATGCTTTAAATTACAATTTACATATTTCTGCAAAGTTCATAAAACTAGTCTTCTTTGTGCCAACTTTTGCTACTTGAGGAGGTCGCATCACGAACCGTTTTCTTTCGCCTGCAACTATATTTGGATTCTTCTCTCGCATAATAGTAAACACACGCTGTAAAAGATCAGTATACGTGTAATCGAATGCGCTAAGTTTATTTTCATTTTCTTTGTCCCCGTTTTGGCCATCAGCTGTCGGCGCTGGCTAAAATAATTTATAATTTCAACAAACACCACAGAGCGGATTGAAATTTGATTGAAACGTTAAAGCATATCAAATGTGCAGTAAGAATAATCTCCCATTATACACAAAAAACATATATGGAGTGATGCACCTATGGTACATAAATTTTAAATCGAAAATCAGTTTTGGAGTATTTTAATAAAATAGTAGTGTAAATATTTTTTAATTTAAGAAATATTAACAGCAAACTCGGAAGGCTATATCGCCTTTCTCATCAAGCAGTGAGGCTTTGGACCAAACTCCCAGAGAATATCGTCAACATATCAAATAGAGTGCATTTCAAGAAAACGCTAATTACATGGCTTTGCACAGATTCTAATTTCAATATCCTGTATCCTGATTAAGATTTTGTTGACATAAATTAGTTTTACCGTGAGCAGACAAAACAGCTGGATGGCTATAGTCTTGTATGTTATAATAATATAAAATCACTTTAACAATTTTTACTATTAACAAATATTAACCTCTGGTCTCAACACGCGCTGAGACCTCTGGTCTCAGCGCGTGTTGATTAAGTACCTTGAATGCCTTTTTAGATATAATATGGGTATGAGAAACAATCGTGATTTTAAACGTTTAATTAAATGTAGAAAATTTATTGCTCTATCATTTGGTAAGACACACCGAGAAGAAAAATAATTAAGTTCAAAAGATAGTAAATATAATTATTATTGGACTAATTGCATTGCAAGATAAACACATTCAACAGTTTATTACTTTCAGATTATCACAGTGTATTAAATGTTATTTTTCAACAAGCAGGAATTTATAGCTCAATTTGCTGTGGGTCAAAATATGAGTCAAATTGGATATGCATTCATCCGTATCGACAGTTGAAAGACTGTCGATACGATTAAATGTCATAATTATGATGTGATTTTATGTAATTGTGTATTATAATGTGATTATCATAACTACGTGTTAGATAAAAACTCAGAGCTATTTATAAGAATGAAATTATATCCACCCATAAACTGTCAATTACTAAATCAGTCAATCATGACTTCGTGGTAGTACAGAGTGCAACTAGGCGACTACCCTATTTTAAATTATACATTAAGATATAAAAGCTAAATATTCAAAACCGGAAAGGCTGTAAAATAACATCTTGCTTAAATATCATTTTATCATTTACATGTGTGGTAAGTTTTCAGAAAATCTTGAGCTTAAATTAATAAAATAGGTTGTGAACAAAATGGCTATCTTACTTTAAATACCATAAATTACCGTGAACTTTGCAAAAATACTATTTCAAAACATTCGAATTTGTTAGTTTAGCAAATAAAACCTTTGCTTTAGCCTTCTTTTTCTTCTTCGAAAACATGGCGTTGAAATCGGTCGTAATTTTGTCAATAACAGCGTCATCAGGAACATTGACCTCACCTGTTTGGTTTATGTCTGCCATATTTTTTATCTAAATATTAACTACAATCAAAAGTGCAAAATACTGAACAAATTAGATAATCATTTTTCATAACTTAAATTTTAAAATACCTTGATACACATTGAATTCAGTGGTTTCATTTTTATGAAAAAATTTTAATTTTAAAATATTTATTAATGAATTTCAAATATTTTTGAAAATAAATGACGAATAATCATGGGTATTGATGTTGAACGATCTATATTTAATAGATTCGTATTATTTCAACTCTATGAATTTCGATTCAGAGAATTTGGAATACACCTGGCAATTTAAGAAGTCATTTTGAAAATTGAGGCGTATATGTGACCCGTCATGAAAGTACTATTTCTAACAAACAAATGCTCATTTATTACTCTCTAAGATAAAACAATAATTTAAGAATTGCAACAATATGTAATGATATTGGCTTTCTTCAAAATCATTTAAAACTATTATTAATTTATATCGTAAAGATGACATATTTAAATTTACAAGAAACATATTTTTGCATGAGCATTCATGCATACCATATAATATAAAATATAATACATTAAATAATGAAATTTTAAGAATTGCAACAATATGTAATGATATTGGCTTTCTCCAAAATCATTTAAATAATTTAATAGATACATATTTTAAACTAGGTTACTATAAAAATAACATCAAGCAGAAAATAGTAAAATATATAAATCAACACAATAATAATAAAAATAAATTTAAACTCTTAAGTGACAAATTTTTATGGATGGATAATAAATAATATACTTTGCATTAGAATAAGATACTAGATAGTTATTTCAGAGGAAATACATCATTAGCATGTATTTGGCCCCGCTGCTATGTTGGGTAGAGGAGTTAGGGGCCGAAACCTGATAGCATAGCAGTTCCTCCTGATGACCTCTAATTCTTATTCTGATACAACGTCTGTTATTTATTAGTCAATTCATAAAAATGACTTTTATTTTAAATTTCAATTTTTTATTTTAACTTGATTTAAATTATGGAAAATCTAAAAACATTTATTAATTTTATTATTTAATTATTAAATTTTGATTTATCATCATGTTTTGTTTATTTTATAATTATATTAAATACGTAGACTCAGTAAGCTGATTTGACTTGTGGCTAAAGACTTGTGTTGTAATAATAATGTTTTATAAATGAAAAAAATAGATTTATTTTTGCGTGGCAAATGCGTGCCAGCGCACGCTTACATGACCACAACAAAACAAAAATGTAAATCATGTGTCGAGAAAGTGTGAACGGAGGAGGTGTTTGAAAGTGATAAAGGAGGAAGCGCAGCGGACGTTGAGAGGGAGTTGATTCAAGGCGAGTGAGCGGCGACGAGGAATGATCAGAGACCATAGTTGTTGGAGTAATTGGGAACGTTGATTAAGAGGGTATGACGGGAACGCAGCGATAGCAAGGTGGGGCGAGTGTCGTCTAAGAAAAGAAGGTTGATGAATGAGGGGGAGTCGACAGCGATGAGACGAAAAGTTACGAGAAGGCGGAGTTTGATGCGGATGTGGATGGTGGGCCAGGAGAGTTGGACAAGATATGTGGATGTGTGGTCGAAGCGACGGAGACGAAAGAGCACTCGAACGGAGGTGTTGATTATTCGTTGTAGGGGTAGGATGATGGATTTTGGAGAATTAGCGGAAAGGCTGAGGCAGTAATCGATTTTAGGGAAAGGAAGCGATGAAAGAAGAGACATACAAGAACGGAAGTCGATAAGGGGGCGGATACGGCGGATGTCACGGAGAATTAAGTTAGACGAGCGGACCTTGTCACGGACGAAGGGTTTAAGGGAAAGGTGATCATCGAAATGGAAGCCTAAGAAAGTGAGATTGTGAACTATGGGGATGATCGATGAGGCAAAATATACAGTGGGAGGAGATATGTTTGGTTTACGGGGGAGTATCCACATTATTTTAACTTGTCGGGGTTTAGAATGAGATGGAGACTGGATAGACGTTTGTAGATAGAAGAAAAACAGTTGGAGGCAGAAATGCCGATATCGTGAATGCGATGGGCAGGTGCATGAGCATAGATGAGTATGTCATCGGCGTATTGCATGACTTTAAAAGTGTAAGGTTTGAAAAACGGAGATAGATCGCCAATCAGAAGAGAGAAAAGCAACGGACCTTGGACTGAACCTTGTGGGAACCAACAAAAAATAGGGATTGGAGGGGAGGATAATGAATTAGAGCAGACGCGAAAGGAACGGTCGGATATATAGGATGCAAAACATGCTACGGGGGAAGAAAAGCCGTAATCATAACGAAGGCGAGAAAGAAGGACAGATAGGTCGACAATGTCGAAGGCGGAGGAGAGGTGAGGGAGATGAGAACACTATATTAAGCCTTGTATCGAGAAATGAGTAAGTCGTTGTAAACTATTATGCAGGCGATCTCTGTGGAGTGATTACAGCGGAAAGCGGATTGGAATGGAGTGTCCAGATTGGATGAGGAGAGATACGCGTTGATCTGTGTTAAGATGAGGCGTTCTAAGAGCTTAGAAAGAGTAGGGAGAAGTTAAATGGTGCGATAGCTAGAAGAAAGAGAGGGGTCGAGCGATTGTTTCTTGAGGAGGGGACGAACGATTGCGAATTTCCAGTGTGAAGGGAAGATACGACTGCGGATGTACGAGTTAAACAAGGTTGTGAGAAATGGGGATATCGATGTGCATATATATTTTAATATGTGAGTAGGCAGGGGATCGGCATGTGAGGTTTTGTTGGGCAGATGCATGAAGAGAGATGAGACTTCGGTAGGTGAGACAGGGAGACGATAAAAGAGTTCCGAAAGGATGAGGCTAGTCGGGGCAGAGTGGGATAGGATGGAGACCGGGGTGTGAGAGAGCAACGTTGATACTTTGGTCTAAAGAAATGACGAATAATCATGGGGATTGATGTTGCACGGCGAAGAGGAACGAAGAAGGATTGAGTTAAAAGTATGCCAGAGTCTTAGAGTTGAATGAAGTGATAATTTTATGCTGCCAGAAGGAGTTGCATTTGCTACGTAGTATGTTGAGATAAGACCGGCACGGTGCAAGCAACGGTGTGGGTGAGGCTTGAAGGGCAAGAGAAGATCGAGAATGGATGTGAGTTCAGAGTCAAAAAGAAAGGCGAGATCGTGAGGAGAGGGATATGTTATTGTGGGATAGGATATAGACGATTTGAGTAAGGCAGAGCAGAGAAGGGAGAGGTCAAGATTTCTCCAAGGGCGACGTAGGATTGTAGGTATGTGAGGAGGGGTGTGGTTGTGAGCGAGATCAAGGGTGACGAGAAAGTGATCGGATAGACCAGTATCGAAAATGGACAGAGAGGTGTAGGCAGCAAAATGATCGGGGACAGCTATGATGTCGAGTGCCCCACCAAGGATATGTGTGGGGGCAGTGGAGATGGGTTTGTAGTTATAATTGGATAGAATGTTGGTGAACTGGATTGACTTGGTGGAAGAGGGGCGTTCGAGGCAGATGTTGAAGTCGCCAAGAACGATTGAAAGGATTGAGGACAAAGAACAGTGAGAGAGAAGGTCAGCGAGTTCGGTAAAAAATAAGGATGTAGGAGCTGATGAACCAGGACGGTATACAATGGCGAGATCTAGAGTGATCTAGATCTGGATGACTCGGTGGAAGAGGGGCGGTCGAGGCAGCTGTTGAAGTCGCCAAGAACGATTGAAGGGATTGAGGACAAAGAACAGTAACAGAGAAGGTCAGCGAGTTCGGTAAAAAATAAGGATGTAGGAGCTGATGAACCAGGACGGTATACAATGGCGAGATCTAGAATGATCGGGTTAGAAGAACGACAAGTGAGCAGTTCAGAAGAGCAAGGACTGAAAAGGGAAGTGATTTTGCGAATAGACGCGGGGGTGACGGACGAATGCGACAATGCCGCCATGATTAGAGAATTTAGAAGGCGATTTGCTGAGGGGGCGAGCGGATACGACTAGTGAGCAACCGGCAGAGAGCAAACGACGGATGGAGAGATCGTCATAATCGGAGTGCCAGAATTCGGTGAGGCAGAAGAAATCGATGGATTGCTTGGTGAATAGTTGAGGATGAGATCGGATTTATTAAATATCTTGAGATTGTCTGCATACAGCAGTGAATAAGGACTTAATAGGCCAGGAATACCATTGATAAATATTAGAAATAGTAAAGGTCCTAGCACAGAAAGACCTAAAAGTTCGAGATATGTAGCTTTTTCTATATTAATGCAATAGTTTAACTTTTAATACTATTCGAAGTTCACTGTCAAACCAAGGCTTGCTATGCATACCAACTTCTCATACTTTATTTGGAGATTAACGCCGAAGCAAATCCAATAATACCGTTTGAAACTGTCCCAATGCACTATTGACACCGACTACAAAGGGATTTAACTAGCACACGATGGAAAGGTAGTGCCGAACTAAAGGCATATTTGTTTTAAAATATTAATTGAATTTGAAAGATAGATTACGGATGAAAAATCTAGTGAAATGTATGAATCTAAAAGGATAATGCAGTGATCCGATGCTCCTAAAGGTTCGATATATGCAACTTTTTCTATATGCTGTTTATTAGAAGTAAAACATGTTTCTAGTAAAGACTGTTGATTCCCAGTAAAACGTGAAATGACGCACATGTTGAAAAATAATCAAGAGTATTAATAGAATTAAGTAATTCGCACGAGAAATCATCACAACCTAGTTCAGGTGTCTACACGTGACATATTCAAATTAGTTATAAGCAGTAGAGTTTGCATATTGGTATAGCGATACATTATCAGTGATAATGTAATTCGTTGTAGCATAAGGGCTACGATAAATAAGATTGACGATTGAGTATATATAGTTGCCCATTAAGTTTCAACATCATCAGATGATTTCGCTCCAAGTAATCTCGCCACAATACTGCAATTTATTGAAGTATTACTTCACCACCTCTCCGACAGCAACAATCGGGAATATAACATACGTAGTTGGACAATTCAACCTCGCTATTAGCAAAATTAGAATTTAGCCAAGACTCAGTTAACGCAACCAACAAAGGATTAGTGCTATATACCTTTGATTTTAGCTCATCGATCTTTTTAGAAGACTGTGAGTGTTAGAGTAAAATATCATACTAGATAATTGTTTTTATTCCTTTAATATTGACAATTTGCTGCCGTATACCGTTGATAGCAAATCACAACGGAGACTTATGCTTTACTATATCATATGATTACTTGTAAATCTGTTCGTAGTTATTGAATATGCATAGGTATCGGTAGAGGAGAACCTATATGTGGTTATAATAGAACCCAACAAATTCACGTTCTCTGCCGCACAACTTGAACATTTCGAATAGCCAGATTATCCTCTCCACTTTTAATGCGTTGTCTTAGAATTTATTTTTCTTGACGAAGTTGATTACGCTCATCAATGGTGAGTTCTCGTAAAATTCGAACTCGAGTTCCTGATAATCGAAAAGAATTTCGTAGAATCATTTTAGCAGATTAGCTATTACTTAAAATAGCCTCTAATAATCTTGGGCGGCAGTTATTTTCTGCACATTTCTTTTCCAAACGGAAGAGGGACACTATTTTGATTTGCAGTAATTTGTCATAAGGTAGATCGCATAATATATTCTAAAGGACATTGTGAACGCGCATAAGATCATCATTCATAGGATGTTGAATGTTCATAGAATCAGATACTGGTATGTTAGTAAAAGTTATTACTCGAGGACAGTAATGATTTTTCAACAGTTTAGAGTATACTTGCATATCTGATGGGAAAAAAACTCGTATCGCGACTATTAGTTGGTGTACATGTGACTCGTTGAGACTGGGTAATGATTGGTTAGTTATCAGCAGGAATCCCATCAGCTTGATCAGTGAGGTGATTCGATTAAAGAACCAGTACAATTAGTATCGTTTACATGGGTGATGTTTTCTTCGTGTATATCATTCTCATTCGTTACAATATCCACAAAGTCGTTTGAAGAATTCGGTATACTAAGTAATCGTGAATTCCGTTGACCTCGAGTCCAAGTACGAATGGTTTTAGTTCCTTTAATTGCAATTTTTTGGGCTTAAATTTGGAAAGAATTATTTCTGACGCGTGATTGATTTCCATGCTAAAGTTCAAGCTGCCATAATTAATAACATGTATTTGCTTGTCGACATTTACTGATATAAAGCGATTATTCACTTGAGTTATCCAGTGATTGTCAACATCATAATTCCCAACCGTCGCTCGTCTGTAAACATTATTTGATTTGGAATGATCATCAATGGAATTCACTAGAATTCAATATGTTACCGGTTAGTTTTGTAAAATGTAAGTCTATAGATAAGTATAAAATGAGTTGATTAAGTTTTCTCACTTTAGCAGTAAACTCATTTATAGCCCGAGTGGCACAAAATCCACATATTAAATCACGTTGGTTCAAGTATTCGTCATTAGCCGGATGGACAATGATAGTCCAACGATTGCAACTGTCGTTATTACAAGCAACTCTTGTCTCCGTGCATCCAGAAATTTGTTCGCTACTAGATTTAATTTAATGAGGTAAGTTTTTGTAGTCTTGCGTTTGGTCATGGTCATGATAATCTGGAAAATTTATTCCTTTCCAGATCTTCTGGAAAATCTGGAATATATGGAAAATCTGGAAAACTGGAAAATCTGGAAATTATGGAAACTCTGGAAAATAAGGAATATATGGAAAATCTGGAAATTATGGAAACTCTGGAAAATCTGGAAAATCTGAAAAATTGTATGTATTATCTCTCAAACTTTTTTTTAATGAAAAGCATGTTCTGCAGATTTTTCAAGATAGGCAGAAGCATGATGATTGTATATAAAGACATCGAAAAATGTCCTCTCCAGCCTCTCTCCAAAAAGTCCATTACAAACAATATCTGCCCTGGCATCTTTTTGTCAAGTAGTTGTCGAATTTTCAAAAACAGTTCTTTCCTGTAATGGTTGCAATGATGGCTTATTTTACAACCCCAACAACACTCACTCACAGCTTTAAACAAAAGATCACAAACTTATTGTGTCGAATGAAATTAAGTGGTCCTCTTTTACACGAGAGGGCATGAGTTGTTCTTAGTTGTTGCTTGCATATCCACTCCTTCCAAGCTCCTAAGAGTCCAGTTGTAGGGAGCGCACAACGCATCTTTAAATTCTTGTGTGGACATTTAAAACACTTGAGATACAAGAGGCTTACACTTTAACCAATTAGATGCTCCCTTCAAAGATGTATATTGCAAAGCCTTTTTCATTTCATATGGAGCAATTTCCATTATGTTGTTTAAACTATCTTGATAAACCTCTTTTTTAAATTTTGTTTTACGGTTATTCAACCGTAAAGAGGTTGAATATATCCAGGAAACTTGTCATAATGTTCAACTTTGCGGTGACAGAAGTGCGGCATCAAATTGGCTATTCGTTCAGTCCTAAAATATTTTAATGATAACACTTCAAGGAAGGTGTTACATGATGAGGCCTTATTGCAATGACATCCTTCGCACTGTCATCGGTTGCAATGATAAGACATGCAAATAACTAGCCCAAATTTTATGAATAAGTAATTCACAGGCGATTTCACTTGCGTAAGAACAGCATGTGGTCTGTTCAAAATGACTTGAATGACTTGAAAATAACTCTCACAATTGAATAATCTTTGATAAAAATGTGCCCACGTGTCACCGAAATATTGGATCAAAACTTGATAATAAATAATAATGTCTCCGTCTTATTTACAATTTATATTTTTGTATCTATTAAATCAATTTGACGAGCAACATGTCTATGATAATCACCTATTTAATAAGCATAAATATTATTTATCGATCATCAATTATACCACTTTACATTGCGTTATACATAATAAGTAGTAAAATATTGAAGTATATAAAATCATTTTGAAATAATTAAGAATATTTCAAAATTTCATAATTTTATTAGTATATTATGAAATTATATGTATGAATTATTATTATGCATGAATTATTATGTATGAATTCTCAAAAATCAAATGTCCACAAGTTTCCCTGTACATCTACCAAAGCTGGTCTTTACATACTCTATTCAAATGTTTTGAGTTTGTTTAACAAGTTAGATAAAATCAAAGCGATAGTACATCATGAAAATCTCGACATGCTGTTTTTTCACTGAAACTTGGTTAAATTGTAATATTCTGGATTCTGAAGTCGGTATTTACGGTTATACGATAGTTCGCTGTGATCGAAAAATCTCTAGAGGTGGCGGTGTAGCTGCTTATATATGCGAATCTCGCATTTGTATTGTTTATCGTAGTCCTCGATCAAAAACACCACTCATCATCAAGTCGTTAAAACATCACTGTTCCGGCGATGTGGATACCTTAATCTGCGGAGATCTTAACACTCCAAATATCGATTGGGTCTCTTATACCGCGATCCAGGGGTGTGATGAAGAATCATCAGCCTTACTTGATGTATTCAATGAGCTCACACTTTGTCAGCTTGTCCATTGTAATACTCGTATCCGTAATAAAAGTCATTTCCTGCTAGATTTATGCCGATGTACCAATGATTCTGTCGTTGAGTCATTAAGTTGCGGTCCGCCATTAGGCTCCAGCGATCACTGCACTTTACGTATCATCCTACCTGGTCATATTTCGCGTCTGGTCAATTTAAAAAAAACGATTGGTGTTATAAATGCGGATTACGATACAATTAATGAAACGCTGAGCCTAGTAAGTTGGCCTTGTGCTAGAACAGTCGGTGTTCATGTGGCCTGGTCGTTCCACCACACAACATTGATTAATCTACTTCACGTCTTTCCCCCTTGCGTAACACGTAAACCACCATCCTCCAAACCCAAATGGTTTGACAGTCAGTTGAAGCGAGCTGTCAGAGAACGTGATCATGCATTCCTACTATTTAAGCGTGGACTCGGATCCTTCAGATTTTATACTACCATTCGCAACAGGGTGACTTCTCTTAAACGTCAGAAGAAACGTCAGTTTATTGCGGCCATATGTTCCTTGTCTTATGTCGGTCAAAAGAGACTTTTTTAACTACTTGGTAACCGTAAGAGGGTATCTTCGTCAAGAGGGTATCTTCTAGTTTTCAAAAAGGGGGATAAGGTAAATCCTCAAAATTATCGGCCAATATGTTTGACTTGTATTGCTTGCAAGGTGACGAAGAAACTGATCCTGAGGTATGTATCTTCTCATTTGGACAAATTCAATATTTTATCTAATAAACAGCATGGGTTTAGAAAACATCACTCCACTTCAACTAATCTAACATTAGCACGCGAAAGCTGGGCCGGTTTTGTCGAACAGGGGGTGCCGGTTGATGTCGTCTTTATTGATTTGTCCAAAGCTTTTGATCGAGTCGTTCATCCAATTTTACCGTGGAAACTTGGAAATTACGGATTCTCAAAGCACGTTTGTCTCTGGATACGTGAATTCTTGAGTAGACGTTTCTTTGTTGTGCGAGTTGGTGAGTCTCTTTCTGAATGGTTTTATCTTACTCAAGGTGTTCCACAAGGCTGTATCCTTAGTCCCACTTTGTTTAATATCTACATCAACGAAATCGCTGAAAATGTTACATGCCAGTGCCTATTATACGCCGATGACATCAAACTGTGGTGCCCTTTATTTCGTGGTTGTTCTAGCTCTCCCCTACTACAATCAGATTTGGATAAAGTTAGTAGTTGGTGTTCATCACACGGCTTAGTAATCAATGTTAGTAAATGTCGACATATGAGAATTGGTCAATCCCGATTACCTTCCCCTTCTTATCAATTCAGCTCAACAGTTATCGAATCAGTAAATCACTTTACTGATCTAGGTGTTGTTATCTCCTCCAATTTAAAATCTCGTCTTCATTCTTCTGCGATTATTGCAAAATGCCGTAGAATTTTAGGATTTCTTCATCGAAACGTCAGACGACTTGAGCCAAAGGCTTTACGCATTGTATATTCGAGTCTCTTAAAATCACATATACTCTATGCATCTCACGCTACACACCCTCAACTGAAATCAGAATTGAGTGAATTCGACAACATTTTGAGAAGAGCCACGCACTTAATACCGGCAACTCGCTCCATTCCTTATCCAGTTAGACTAGAGACGTTGGGTATAAGATCTATTGAATGCGATCTGATGATTGAAGATCTTACACTAGTGTGGATGTCGCTGCGCGTGCCTAACCATCCGTGTAAGCAGCTGTTCTGTCTTCGTGAATCCTCAATGTTACGTGGACACGAGCTATGTTTGAAGCATCGCTCAAAGCATCGAACAAATTGCACGACAGCGATGGATCGCGTCTGTAAACGATGGAATGGATTATCACCTGGTGTGATCAACAGCTCTTCTGCTGTGCAATTCAAAGAACGCCTAAAGCTTATTTTCCAACTTCATCGATAGCATAAACTCGATATTTCGGAATATTTATAAGCTACTAATTGTTCATATGGCATAATCGTCATTAATGGTTAACTCTCAACTTTTAGAAGTTGACGAGCGAGAAAACACAATTTATTCAATAAATTTTCGAATGCTGACCTCGTGAACTCTTGATGTTTTTTACGTTTTTTTTTCTTTTTTTATTCGATGTGATGCTTCCTTACGAGCTTCAGCTCCCTTGGAAGTCGACATATAATAATATTATGTATCATTTTATTTTAAAAATAATAATAAATATTATAATTTGAAGGAAGAATAATTATCATGTAACTTTACTATTCGATATTGGGCTTAAAGAACGAAAAAATTCTATAACACGTAGAGTCAAATATACAAGAAAAAATATAAAAACATGTTCTGTAAAAATATAAATACATTTCACAAGAATATGATATGCCAGTAAATTTAGGATGTTTACTATCGTTTTAAGCATTCTATCTCTCTTAATGATAGTTTGACAATTGTTGTCAAGATTGAACGTTCATTATGCAAGCACAGCTTTGAGTACAAAAATGCAAGTATATCGGGGTTCCCTATTATTCAGAGAAAAGCGAATTGAGCTATATATTTCATAGATATTGCATCAAAGATGTTTGATAACAACGGTCCAGGATTCGGCAATATGTTTACAGTTGCTGTCGGTAATTAACTAAACTACACTCAACGATCAGCATACTATACGTCACTACTAGACGTCAGAGATAACTGACAGCGCTCATCAGTAGTATTATCCATATCGATGACGTTTCAGCTGCCGGTGTGACATTTGAAAAAGAACATTTCGTATAAATTGCTTAAATTCCAGTGGCAAAAAGCTCGTAAACTAAAAACTTGCTTATAAGACCATCTCTACCCATATCAAACGATTCATTTGTTGCTGCGTCGCGTCATTCGTTGGATCCTTCAAAGGATTCGGTCTAATTGTCTGAAGCAATTCGATCTGCTAAAGAGCGTAAGCCTGAGACAATTAAGCAATGTGTAGGAAACACCTTTATTCACAATGTCACACAGGCAACCGAAACGACCAGTGAGTACTTCATTCTACTGATGAGTGTTGCCGGGTAACTCATTTGGAAACTCATTCGGAAACGCCTTTATTCACAATGTCACACAGGCAACCGAAACGACTAGTGAGTAATTCATTCTACTGACGAGTGTTGCCGGGTAACTCATTTGTCGTCTAGAAGTGACATGGTGACTGAAAGTCGTGAATCAAAGTCCAGTCTATCAAGTAACACAATTTTCTATTAATGCCGCATTTTGTAAGAAATCCTGGACCGTTGTCTACTCAGCACATCCATGCACTACTATTATACCTGCCGTATCCATTAAGAATCCAACGAGTGCAGCGGCAATTCAGCAATAACCTCTGCCTAGTGTTTAAGGATGGTCCGCACAGCAATTCGATCTGGTTAAGAGCGTAAGCCTCAGACAATTAAGCAAAGTGTCTGAAACGCCTTTATTCACAATGTCACAAGGCAACCGAAACGGCCGGTGAGTACTTCATTCTACTGATGAGTGTTACCGGCTACTTATTGGTCGTCTAGAAGTGACATGGTGACTGAAAGTCGTGAATCGAAGTCCAGTTTATCAATCAACACCATTTAGTATAAATGCCGTATTTCGTAAGAAATCTTGGACTATTGTCTACACAGCACATCCGTGCACTACTATTATATATACTTACTACTTATAGCTGCTGCATGTATTCTTTATACATATGATATTAATTAAAATATGTGAAATGAGTGCAATTTTTTCAACGTCGGAGCATCAAAGCTCCATGGAAAAAGCGAAATCTCTCGAATTTTCAAGCAAATTGGTATCAGATAAAGGTAATTTCCTTGTTAAAGACGATAATTTCACCGAAAAAAGGTAAGTGATGTTTTCGTGTCTGACTCTGGTGACTCGGGGGAGCTTCCCCATGTTTCAAAAATGAAAAATTTATTACTTATTGCTGGTATTAAACGTATTGAACGTCATCTACTGTTCAATACATTTCTTCGCGACTTTATTAACAATTTCCCAGGTCGCATACTGTTTAACTCAGTTAAGACTGGCGATAATTTACTAAGAATTTCCTTTTGCATCCGCTGATATAGCAAAACAATATATGGACTTTTTTACAAAGAATCTTTCGCATCTTGGAACATTCAATTTTAAACCTATACAAGCTACTATTAAAATTACAAACTTTCCGCTTTTTCCTGATGATTCAGATATAAATTGCCTTATGAAAACGTATAAACTTTCCTCAGTCGGACAGTTAAAGTCTAAATTTGGCGACCCACTGCCGGTCGCATTTGCGAACACTGACCGTGATACTGGTGAGGTCATGTGTAGGACTTCAGCTAAACCTTTTATTGGATTTAATCTAAAATGTTCGCTGATCAGCGAAGATATTTTTACTTATCCACATTGCAATAAGTGTCATAAGTGGGGGCATTGGGCCTCCACTTGTAAGTTACCTCAACTGTGTGGCATATGCAGCAGTGGTTCCTGCTCTGCCCTGGCTAATAATTCCAAATGCTCAGCCAACCCACTCTGTAACAACTGCGGATTGAGGCATCCGTCTTGGTCCCGCAAGTGCCAGCATTTTACTAAATACAAGAATAAATATGTTCCTTCGTCTGCTGCTACTAAGACCTCTTTTTCTGACGCAGCCAAGACAATTCCTCATGACAGAATAATAATACAAATTAATAATAATACAAAATTATTTAACGTGGCAAATGCGTGCCAGCTGCACGCTTACAAGTCCAATAACAAAAAATGAAAAAGTCGAGCAAATAAATTGATTAAATAGGATCGGATTTGGCGTTTGAAGCAAGGCAGGAAGCTTGATTGGCGTATATGAATGGGTAGATGATTCCGCGATAGAAGAGCAGCCACCAGGAGGGAGCGGAGTCCAAATGAGGTAGAGTAGTTTGGGACATGTAAAATAAGGGAATTACAGGAACGCAAGGAACAGTAAACAAGACGAGAATTATTAAGAAAAGGAAGGTTGAGAAATGAAGGGGTATGAAAAGTTACAAGGCGGAAAGCAACGATAAGACGAATTTGAACACGACAATAAATTGTAGGCAAATCGAGAGAAGCAAGATGGTAAGATGTATGATCAAAACGACGAAGACGGAGGAGAACTAGGACGGCAGCGTTGATGATGCGTTGTAAAGGAAGAAGAGTGGATTTAGGTGAGTTGGAAAATAGACTAAGACAATAATCGAGTCTAGAAAAAAGGAGAGAAGATATGAGATTCATACAAGAAGGTAAATCAATCAATCTACGAACTTGACGGAGATTGCAGAGTATCAAGGTAGATGAGCGTACTTTATCTCTAACGAAAGATTTAAGTGAAAGTCGGTTGAAATGGAAGCCTAGGAAAACGAGATTATCAACGATAGGAAAAATTGTAGAATTTAATGATACGGAAGGAGGTTCGAAGTCGAGGCGTCGAGGTAGTATCCACATAATTTTGGATTTATCAGGATTCAGAGAAAGGCGAAGTGAAGAAAGATGATTGGAAATTGAGACAATACAGTCGGAAGCAGAAACACTAAGATCGCGAATACGATAAACAGGTGCATGAGCATAGATGAGAATGTCATCAGCATATTGCATAACATGGAAGTTGAATTTATCAGAAATCGAAGACAAATCACCAAGAAGAAGAGAGAAAAGTATAGGGCCTAATACGGAGCCTTGCGGAACACCGGACGGAATGGACGAAGGATGGGAGAGAGAAGAGTTAGAATATACGCGAAATGTACGGTTTGATAGATATGAAGAAAACCATGATACAGTGGGTAAAGAGAAGCCATAATCATGACGAAGGCGATGGAGAAGAATCGAGTGATCGACGATGTCAAAAGCAGACGATAGATCAAGAGAAACTATGACACTACATAATTTATGATCGCGCGAGATGAGTAAGTCATTATAAACTTTAAGACAGGCAATTTCAGTAGAGTGATTAGAGCGAAAAGCGGCTTGGAAGGGAGGAAATAAGTTCGAGGAAAAGAGATATGTATTAACTTGCTTGAGAACCAGGAGTCGAGATATTGCTTTTTGATGAGAGGACGAACAGTGGCGCATTTCCAGATGGAAGGAAATGTACGGCTACGGATGGACGAGTTGAACAATGTGGTTAGGAAGGGTAAGATAGAGGAGCAGATATTTTTAAGCAAGTGAGTGGGAATTGGGTCAGAGGGAGAGGTTTTATTAGGTAATGACAGCAGAACCGAAGATACTTCATCAGATGAAACGGGAAGAAGGTGGAATAGCTCTGGGAGGGAAGCGGTGCATGCGAACTATGTCGGAAAACGATTTTTAAGAGTGGAGGACTGAGATGATTGGATTTAGTGGATTTGTTTAAACGAATAAAGGATACAGAAGCGATATTATTGAAGAGTGATGGGTTATCATCAGGAAGAATGGTTGCTAGGATAGACCTGAAAGAAGATACATCATCATCAATGCGAGATTGTGGATAAGCAGATTCGGAAAGCTTTAAGTTTGATATGATAATACAGCGATCGCGCGAAGGAAAACTATTTCGTGGAAGTGGTGGACGGACAGAGCTGGTAGGAGTCGAAGCAGATGAGCAGATAGAAGTGGAAATGACAGGGGTGCTTGCTCTAATTACAGGGGTGGTTGGAGCAAGTGTGACAGGAGCGGGGTGTTGAATCGGTTAATCAGGGATGTGACTGGAGATGATTTTGAAGGTAGGATGTTAATTATTTGGAAGTGATACGTGGGAGGTAGAGTAAGGAAAATTAAGATAGGTTGGGGCATGTGTGACAGGAGTGAAGTGTTGAATCAGTTGATCGGAAATGTTACTGGAAATGATTTTGATGGAAGGATGTAGATTATTGTAAAGTGATACGTCGGAGGTAGAGTAAGGAGAATTTAGATAGGTTGGAGCATGTGTAACATGAGTGGAGTGTTGAATCGGTTGATCGGAGATGTTACTTGAAATGATTTTTACGGAATGATGTAAATTATTGAGAAGTGATACGGGGTAGGTCGAGTAAGGAGTACGTGAAGAGAATAAAGAATTTTGAGATTTATTTAAATTGGGGAGGAATAGGAAAGAGGAGGTACGAGATGAAAAGCTTTACCGTTAGCATTGTTAGAATGAGGAAGATTAATGGAAGTTTGGTTCGTAGTTGAACGAGGAGTGTTTGAGAGAGTAGGTTCAATAATGGGGTTATAATATGCGAAGTCAGGTGTTGATGCGAGGGAAACATCTAAAACAGCATTGGTTTGAGTGGTCGTGTGTGATACAGGAGTAGAGGAGCAGGATAACTGTAGTAGTCGTACTGATGTACAAAAACCGCATGTGAACTGTTTACGTTTATACACTGTGTGGTCGGATATTTTAACACGAACAAGTGTCCATACATCGCAATCTTTGGAATT
Organism: Pomphorhynchus laevis; assembly: GCA_012934845.2. NCBI lineage: Eukaryota > Metazoa > Acanthocephala > Palaeacanthocephala > Echinorhynchida > Pomphorhynchidae > Pomphorhynchus > Pomphorhynchus laevis. Next base: position 81,100 of record WNNJ02002511.1, read on the forward strand.
GCATCCAACTTTAAAACTGGTATAACCATCATTGCATTCCGATGTGGAAGATGCTTGATCAGGAACAGGGATCTGAGATCGCGCATTTTTAGGCATAACTTTTTATCGAGAAATTGAGCTCAATCCGCGAACGTAGCAAGCGGAACTGACAGGAATAATCTGAAACTGACAGGAATTGTTTAAGAATTTATTAAGTATTTTAAGAATTTTTTAAGTAGTTTATGAATTTTTTAATCGATACTTGTCTCTAGTTGCAGTTTGGTTGCCTAAATAAACGCGCTGAGATTTAATATCCAGCAATAAAGATCGCGTCTTGTCGTTTTCAATTGTTTGATATTAACAGTCATCAATACCAATAAATGCATTACTACAACGGGAGAGCGTAGGTACAACTGTATTTGTCGATCCTGAGTTTACATTGAATAGTATTATTAATTTAGCAGCCATACAGAAACCACATAAAAACGGCGTCGTTTAATGGAGAATAGATCTATTGTTGAAGAGGCCGAGGCGGAAACAGTGTGTGGTAGTGAATTGGTCTGGCGGAGAAGACACATGGGAGATGGAACGCCATCGAATTTTGTGAAGGGAGTAGGTTTGACGACCGGAGATATAGAGAGAGGATAATGATAATAAAGAGGGTGGTAAACGATGTGATGAAAGGTTATGGGTGGAAGGATCGCGGATGTTGGTTGAGGTGATTTTGATTGATTGATGTAGATTATTGAGAAGAGAGACAGGACAATTGTTGGCCGATTCTTTGAGTTGACGTTGAATACTAATGCTAATTTAGCAGCTGTGCAGAAATCACATAAAAACGGCATCGTTTTAATTTTACTTCTCGAATACTCAGGGACATTCACAATTGTCCATATTTCATAATCCGCTGAGTCACAACCAATTTCGAGAGTAACAAAATCATTATTTTGTTTGATTGAAGATTTTTGCCCAATGTCGTGTGCTGCTTCAACGGAAATGGTATTATTCTTCTGCTTAGGCATTGTTAATTCGTTCGTCGATGAATATCTTTCGTCGATGAATATCGTTCGTAGATGAATTTCGTTTATATCGTTTTTAACATTTATATCCTGGTTTTTGTCAAGAGCAACTATGCGGCTAACAACATAGGCTTCCAATGCTTTCGGAGGCATTGGTTCACTAGGTATACGGATCGCAATATATTATAATTATAACTTTATATATAATATTATAATATATTAAAAGAGTTTGTGAGATAAATATATACAAAGGAGATGAAGGAACCTGGAGCATTATCACAGAACAGTTGCTTACAATCAGTTAGTTGAGAGGTTACAACTGTCAAAAAGCAAATATCTGATTATAAGAGATTTTAACAACTACAAATAAAGTGTGAAAAACGAATGACAAATGAGACGACGAAAACGTACGTCTGAAAGTACTACCTTAACTGAATCGATGCATAATCCTCACGATCTCACGACTGAGTATAGAAAGAGGTTCAAGTCGCTTGTGACGCAACCGACTGTCAGCGTTGGACTACTTTGTCCATACCATATCATCAATCTATTGACAGCGATCAGAAATTTTTCTGTTGTTTTTGCTCAGCGGTCATGTTGCACCGGATGCAACATTTAGAAAACTCTAAGAAAATGATACTTATGCAAATTGAGAACTTAATTAAACCGCTGGTTAACTCTTTGGTACAAAACCCTACTGTTAGTCATGAAGAGTACTACCCCAAATCCAAAAAGGGGTGGCTCTGCTTAACCGATCCCACCGAATAAGGTAGGAAAACTTCTTAAAGTCAGAAATACAAGCTCCATCCGGGAAATGAAGATATTGCCCAGGGGGCACCGGCCGATGTCGGGGCTAGTGGTGGGAAGGGAAACCTTTCCACACCTAGCTCTGTCTAGGTCGACAGCCCCCGTCTAACTGATCTGTCACATGGTGAGTAAGCCCGAGCCTTTTTAACTGAATATTCTTCAATGGAATTCGGGAAGTGCTTCTGCCCTTAGGCTTCTATCTGGTAGAGACGCAGATGTTATAGTCCTTCAGGAGACGCGGTCTATCCGTCTCCCCCAGGACATTACTCGATTTATCCCTAAGCACATTTATACCCACTATACTCCGTATATAACCCCGCCTCACTCCTCTTCATCTCAAGGACTCTTGACCTTAGTTAAATGCTCTTTAAGGTCTTCCCTCATTCTAAACTTCTCGTGTCCAGCCCTGTCTTGTTTGGTAGTTTCACTCGTCAAGAACGGTAAACGCCTCAGTCTAGCCAACGTCTATATTCGTCCAGGAGAGATTCATAAAAACCGTGACCTTCTGGATGGGATAATTGATGGCGGCTACGACATGGTACTAAGTGACTTCAACGAGAGAACTGGTCGTTGGATTAATGCAGCACTCCGCAGAGCGAGGAACGGTTATCTTATTCATAAACCACCGTACCCCACCTTTCATTGCACATCAACAAATTCTCTCCTCGACTTACTATTGCTCCACGAGAAGTGGTTGCTTAAACCCTTCTGCACGGAGCAATCGCGGCAACATCTGTCCACCTCTCATGACCTGATTCGTTGGCGGATAGAGGAGGATTCGCTACTTCGGAGAAGATTCCACTTTGACCCCATCAGAGTGGCTTTCTTCCAGGCAGCTATCCAACGCTTCCCCCGAATTGGCAATGAGAGTTTAACCAAATTTAATTCCTATCTCTCTTCGCAAGCCACCGCGATTTTATCGACTACCTATAAAGGTCGCATTTTTAGTCCCACTCCGACAAAACTCAAGGCTCTAGCTAAACTATTGCATCTCCCTGATCTCTCTTCTTCTGTCAGACAAACACTTTCGACTGAATACTGGCGGACCAGATACCGGTTCCAGCTGAGTAAGTATAGGACGAGTATCGCTCGTCTTAACCCTTCTCAGTCTTCCTTTTGGAAAATTTTCAAGAAGGAGAAGTTTGTTTGTTGGAGGGATAGGGCTGCCGGGTGGATCGGAAGTATAGGCAATGGAAAAGTTTTGGAGGAGTCACTATCCCTACACAATTATGGAGCCACTCAATCACCGCAACCAATCCCGCCTTGGGGAGACTTCAGGAGTAGAGATATATCTGTTCCAGATATTCTTAATGCCTGGGGACCTCTTCCGGGCACCTCCAAAACCGTCGCTCCACTCTCTTCACGTGTCTGTCAGCTTTTGACAGCCGATTAAAGAAGGGAGGTGGCCGTCACAATGCTTTTAGCCACCCCATCCGATGTGGCCGGTATCAATATTAGTCGAAGAATTTTTTTACCTAAAAAATATCCGGTCTCATGTCCTAAAGACCTGCGGCCCATTTTGATTCAAAATTCCCTCGTATCGATCTACGAAAAAGCGCTTGCGCATAGAAATCGCGATCATTTAAGTAGGCGAAATTTAATCCCACCTGGTTTCTATGGGTTCGTCAAAGGTCGCTCGGTCCATTCAGCAGTAGGTGAAGTGCATCAGTTTTGTCGGGAGAATAGCCATTAACTTGTTGTGGCTGTTTTCCTTGACTTTTCTGCTGCATTTGACCGCATCTCCATTCCTTTTGTTATCTCTTATCTCTGGTCCCTCCGGTTGCCTGCGAGAATTGTTAACAAGGGTGGAGATACTGCTGTACACCAAGCGATTTTACTATGATGATGACCCTGATGCGCGTCAGTTCTACCCTATTACGGGTGTGCCTCAAGGTTCCCCTCTTTCTCCTATCTTGTATCTTGCTGCTTCCATAAATCTCTTCAAAATATTTAAACAACGCGATCAACGTCTAGTGGTGTACGCTGATGACACCACAGCCCTGTTTTCTGGACGCAGGTGTAAGGACGTAGTCTCTAACATCAGCCATTTCTTTTTAAGATTAAAAGACCAGTTGCCCAGGTCCAATCTTGTTTTAAACTCCGTCAAATCGCAGGTGGTTATCTTTCATGGCTCACCTGCGATTAAGCAAAAGCTTAAGAGACTAGCACTCTCTGCTCTAGCCTCCTTATTTGCCTCTGAACCACTTCCTATCTTCACAAGTCGAGTAAAATACCTGGGGTTCACCGTTTCGGTGAACTGGTCGGCGAAAGCCGACCTGGATAGACTAAAACGTATCCTGAAGAGAGCTAGTTGGGCTCTGAAACGGGCCCAGCATCTGTCGTTGAATGGGAAAACTCAGGTGCGCCTATAGGGCACCTGTGCTATCTCGGGATTAGTCTTCTTCTCTAGAGGACGTCCCCCAGAGAAAAGACTAAGGTTTCTTAAGCTCCTCGTCTCCCGCTTACCCAACATTGTTCGCGCCGACTGGACTCTTCGGGGGGGGGTGAAAGACCCCGGGTGGTTTAGTCGGAAAGCAACGTGCTGGATCGGTTGGAGGGCTCAGATCCCTTTGGATTTGGGGTCCGCCATGAATGGTTGAAGAAGATATAAGAGGTTAAACAATGAACTTCGGGCCAAAGTCCGTTGAAAGTTTTGGTGACTTTATTTATTACTTATCTGACTCTATTGTCTCTTTTAAATTACAGCTTGTATTTTCTTTAATAAAATCTTTATTATTATTAAAATATGACGTGCTATCAAGAATAACAACGACGTACACGTCATACAAATGAACATATTGAATTTGCAGCAGTGAACATGTGTAATGAATCTGATCATAAACCCAGAAAAATAAGCACATTGGACACGGGCGACGGACTACCAGTTACTGAGTCAATTGAAAGCAAATAAAACTGGTCACATTTTACAAAGACCTGGGTGTAATACTAATAAACGACTTAAAACGAATACAAACTCCACTACAGTCAAAACCAAGTGCTTACAAATTCTTACTATGCTTCGCAGGTCTATTCGACGAGTCAACATTCCGTCATTTAAGCAACTTTATGAATCGGGGATAATAAGTCACGTGTTAGATGTATCACATGCAATGCATTCTTAGACACACGAGGAGCTATCAAATAATGAAAAGATTATAGGCAGAGCAACGCACTTGGTACCCTCACAAAACGAGTACCTTCGAACCAAGAATTTCCTTGCTAGTTGTTACATCAATAGAAAATGTTATGAAATTATCTGAATATAGGATGGTATGAAATATCGTAAGTCGTCTTGATCATCCTCTGAAAGGAATTTACACTTAGTAGTCAATTTTTTCATATCATGAGAACAGGCACGTCATCAGTGTCTGCAGAGGCTTACCAGATAGAATACGAACGCTATGGAACAGACTCGAAATCTGTTGTAATAATAAGTACCCAACCGATGGGCTTCGGTTTATATTAGGCAATTTTCTGAACCTTATTAATTTTACAGTCATTTCTACGGATATACACGTTATTTCTGGCACATGATATTTGTAAATTATACTCAATTCCCTTCATTAACCAGTTTTGTGTTATTTTTTTAACAAAGTTTACACCTTCCACTGTAATTATAAATAATAGTTTACTTTTTAATAATACAATACAATAATTTATTTAACGTGGCAAATGCATGAAAATGCACGATACATGACCACTAACAAACAAAAAAAGAACATCAAAAGTCACAGATAATTAGTTAATTGTTGAAATGGAATTGAATTTGGCGTTTGAAGTACGGCATAGATGTTGATTGGCTGATATGAATAGGCAGTTGTTTCCACAAGAAAAGAGGAAGAAATGTAGAATTTAATGATACGGAAGGTGGTTCGAAGCCGAGGCGTCGAGGTAGGATCCACATAATTTTGGATTTATCAGGATTCAGAGAAAGGCGAAGGGAAGAAAGATGATTGGAAATTGAGACAAGACATTCGGAAGTGGAAACACTAAGATCGTGAATACGATAAACAGGTGCATGAGCATAGATGTGAATGTCATCAGCATATTGCATAACATGGAAGTTAAATTTATGATAAATCGAAGACAAATCACCAAGAAGAAGAGAGAAAAGTATAGGGCCTAATACGGAGCCTTGTGGAACACCGGACGGAATGGACGAAGGATGGGAGAAAGAAGAGTTAGAATATACGCGAAATGTACGGTTTGATAGATATGAAGAAAACCATGATACAGTGGGTAAAGAGAAGCCATAATCATGACGAAGGCGATGGAGAAGAATCGAGTGATCGACGATGTCAAAAGCAGACGATAGATCAAGAGAAACTATGACACTACATAATTTATGATCGCGCGAGATGAGTAAGTCGTTATAAACTTTAAGACATGCAATTTCGGTAGAGTAATTAGAGCGAAAAGCGGCTTGGAAGGGAGGAAATAAGTTAGAGGAATAGAGATATGTATTAACTTGCTTAAGAACGAGACGCTCAAGGAGTTTAGAGAGGGTTGGGAGAAGTGAAATAGGACGGTACGAAGATGGTAGTGAGGAGTCGAGAGATTGCTTTTTGATGAGAGGACGAACAGTGGCGCATTTCCAGATGGAAGGAAATGTACGGCTACGAATGGACGAGCTGAACAATGTGGTTAGGAAGGGTAAGATAACGGAGCAGATATTTTTAAGCAAGTGAGTGGGAATTGGGTCAGAAGGAGAGGTTTTATTAGGTAATGACAGCAGAACCGAAGAAACTTCATCAGACGAAACGGGAAGAAGGTGGAATAGTTCTGGGAGGGAAGTATTTAAAGATAAGAGTGGGTACAAGGGGGCTATGGGTAGTAGGAAAAGTAAATTAGATAGTTTAGGTTGTAGATAAGAAGAAAATTTATCAGGATTTATATTACAAGGGGTAGATGATCGTGAAAGAATTGAGTTTAAGATTTTCCAATGAGATTTAGAGTTGGAAGATGACTCGAGTTGATTTCGCCAAAAGAGAGTACGTTTAGTACGTATAAGAATGAGATGTAAACGGCGTTGAGAAAAGTAGGAATCACGAAGATTTGGAGGGAGTGAGTTGGGTGAACGTTTAAGAAAGCATTTAAACATACGAAAAGAGTGACGGAGTCGACGCTTAGAAAGACTACAGTCAGAATCGAACCAGGGAGCATGGTGCAAGCGCTGGGAACGTCGAAGTCGACTAGGCAGAAGGTTATTGAGGATCGACGTAAGATCAGAAACAAACAGAATGCAGAGATCATCGGGAAAGAGATAGTTAAGAGGAAGTGAAAAGAGTAAAGAATTGAGTAAGGCTGTGCAGAGAACACGGATATCGAGAAGCTTCCAGGGTCGACTTGGTGTAGATAAAGGTAAAGGCGGAGAAGGAGGATGGGGACGAGTAAGAGTAAGAGTGACAAGGACATGATCGGACAAACCAGGATCAGTAATTGACAAGGAGGTATAGTCATTGAAGCAGTTAGGAACAGCAATGATGTCGAGAGCACCGCCGAGAATATGAGTTGGGCTTGTTGAAAGTAATTTATAGTTAAAATCAGAAAAAAGATTAGTTAAAGTAATAGAGTCAGAGTCAGCAGGGCGATCAAGACGAATGTTAAAGTCACCGAGAACAAAAGAAGGAGTATAAGACAATGAACAGTGAGACATAAGATCTGCAAGGTCGTTAAAGAAGATACGTGAGGGGGCAACTGAACCTGGATGGTATACAATCACAAGTTCCAGAGGGAAAGGAGTTGATAATCTGCATATGAGTAATTCGAACGAGGTGTAACGGATGTTAGCATTAATTTTACTTAAGGACATTGGGTGACGAGCAATGGCAACTATACCGTCATGGTTAAAAGCAGTAGATGTATGAGAGGCAATTGGACGAGCTGATTCAACTAAAGAACGACCGGAGCGACATAGACGACGAATAGCAAGATTGTCGGAGTCACAATGCCAGGATTCGGTAATGCAGAGAATATCGATAGATAATTGATCGAAGATATCAAGGAGCATATCAGCTTTATGAAGAATGGAGCGAGTGTTGAATAGACTAAGACGAAAAGTATGCTTAGGAGCGAGATCGACTAGCGAAGAAGACAAGGGGGAGAGATGGGACGCCATCGAATTTTTGGCTTTGTGTGTACAACATGAAAATTTTCATTGATTTGACGTATAGATAAGGATGACTCGCCGTTTGTTTCACGTCTGTTTCTCAATGCGAGCTAAATTGAGCTGGGCAATATCAGAAGGGGATACTTGCCTATTAATAATTCTTACTTAAAATTAAAAAACGATTATTTCGATTTTTAAAAAGCATTCAACCAGTTCGTAACTGCTTTGTTCGTAGAGGCCCATATCATTGGCGAAAATTCAAAATAAAACTATTTATTTTTTTAAGTTGATAATGATCCATTATTTATAAAGAATTATAGGAGCTGGATCTAAATTAGGTGTATACTCATTATGAGGGCAATATTATTATGCAGATACTATAAAAAATTGTCTTGTAGAGTCACAACTGTCAAACACTTGATGGACACTATCTCAGTATTGACCACTGTAAACGGTGTGCACGCGGAGTGCTTTGTTTGGTAATTTGTGGTCTTTCCTCATAAAATTCATATTATTGTTATATGATAGATCAATATGGTAGTTCAATAAATGGTAATGTGATATCATCAATAAATAACAGATAAATATGTTCATTTTAGCTCGGAATATCGAAATTTTAGGCTAATCGATCCTATAATTAGCGTGTGTACCAAACAAAAACAAGTAGTTAAGAGCACGGATTAATACGGCTTTGTATTTATAATCTATTTAGTCTAACAGTTTTAAAAACGATTTTATCAAAAATAAAAAAAATTGAAGGCAATATACACAATTTTGAAGAAAGCCTGCAACGAGTTTCAACGACAACGAAAACTAACTTCAACGACTACGAAAACGCATTTTCATTGACATCTTATTATGGCAAAAAGAAATATAACTAAAAATGTCGGCAAGCAACTCAAGTCCGTCAGTAACGAAACTTACATCGAAAAACAAATTGGATGAGACAACAAGGTTCAATGTTTGGACTCACGTTGCTATTCCGTTCACTCACGGGGACAGAATTTCCTTTGCGGCTTCTGTTGTGCTGCCCTTGCAGGTAAGCTAATTAAGCATGATTACTCAAACTGTGGAAACGTTATGAAGGCTAACGAAACAGAGTTGTGTTCAATAAATGATATTGATGATATCTCTCAGTCGATTCAGACTGCTTTTATATCTGGGGCCCCAACAAACGACACAATATCTTCTAAGCAATCGTCGTTATCCGTTTGCATACTAACTCTTTCGCCATCTCGGACTTCAAATAGAAAAGACACAACTCGGGAGAGTTAGTTCCGTCTGCGTCATTATCAATAACAAGCACTAAGAGATCTTCAACTTCAATAAAACTCGCCAAAGAGAAACGGTTACAGTACCAAGGATCGATGTTTCCTGAATAATTTCGAAAAACCAAGACGCAAGTTGTAGACAGTACTATGCACAATCCAGGAACAAATCAAGGTGCTACTTCGACAGTGCTTATAAGTACAAATTCGAATCCTACTGAGAATGGTCAAAGGAGTGATTCTTTTAGCAACAAGGCGTATTTTGATCAGAGCAGAAGTCACATAGATCACAATTATATATTAAATAGGGGCTGTAACATACTTCTTTGGGGGTTAAGATGAATCATCAGCCTCTTGTGCACAGGAACAGCCTGACGACGATATTTATGGTTTACGTGTTATTTTCTAATTTGTTGAAAAAAGGCGAGGAAGCATTGCGTCGTCTATCAGTGCTCAGCTCTATATGTTAGATAAGAAGAACGATAAAATACGATTGCGAAAGGTTGTATTAAGATCGGCAGAACAAACAAAGTGCCTGTTAAAATGCGGTTATCGACTAAAAGGTAACAAAATACAAATGTTACGTAATCTTAATCTCGAAGAATTGAAGGATATCAAGGCGAATTTTCATTACAGGTTACAAAACGGTGAATCAGATCTGTGCATTCGAAATTTTCGGGTTGTGAGGTGACGGCTTTCGGTTCGATGGAGATCGATCAATTTTTCACTAGACGTGACAACACCAAGATGGGACATCTAAAAAAGATTTATTTTTATTTTCGCAAAACAAAAATCTAAGTCATGTGTCGAGAAGGTGGGAACGGAGGAGATATTTGAATATGATAAAATAGAGCGCGGCAGACTTCGCGCTGGACCTGACTCCAAGCGAGTGGAACGGCGACGAGGAAATATCGGGGACCGTACTTGTTGAAGTAATTGGGAACGTGGAGTAAGAGGGAACAACGGGAACACCGATAAAGAGTTGGGTGAGTGCCGTCTAAAAAAGGAAAGCTGATGAACGATGGAGAGCATACAGCGATGATATGGAAAGTGACCAGAAGGCGGAGCTGTATGCGGATGAAGATTGTGGGCTAGGCGAGCTGGACAATATGTGTGGATGTGTGGTCGATGCGACGGAGACTTAGGAGCACACGATCGGCGGATTTGATTATGCGTTGTAAGGGTAGGATGATGGATTTTGGAGAATTAGCGGAAAGGCTGAGGCAGTAATCGATTTTAGGGAAAATAAGCGATGAAAGAAGAGACATACAAGAACGGAAGTTGATAAAGGGGCGGATACGGCGAATGTCACGAAGAATTAAGTTAGGCAAGCGGACCTTGTCACGGTCGATGGGTTTAAGGGAAATGGGATTATCGAAACGGAAGCCTAAGAAAGTGAGATTTTGGAAAATGAGGATGATTGATGCGGCAAAATATACAGTGGGAGGAGATATGTTTGGTTTACGGGGGAGTATCCACATTATTTTAGACTTGTCGGGGTTTAGAATGAGATGGAGATTGGAGAGAAGTTTGTAGATAGAAGAAAAACAGTTGGAGGCAGAAATGCCGATATCGTGTACGCGATGTGCAGGTGCATGAGCATAGATGAGTATGTCATCGGTGTATTGCATGACGTTAAAAGTGTAAGGTTTGATAAACGGGGAGAGATCGCCAAGCAGAAGAGAGAAAAGCAACGGACTTAGGACTGAACCTTGTGGGAACCAGCAAAAAATAGGGATTGGAGGGGATGATAATGAATTAGAGCAGACGCGAAAGGAACGGTCGGATAGATATGAGGCAAACCATGCTATGAAGGAGGAAGAAAATCCGTAGTCATAACGAAATCGAGTAAAGAGAATGGGGTGGTCGACGATATCAAAGGCGGAGACGAAGTCGATAGAGATGAGAACAATATATAGAGCGTTGTGACGATAAATGAGTAGGTCGTTGGAAACTTTCATGCAAACGATCTCGGAGGAGTGATTAAAGCAGAAAACGGATTGAAAAGGAGGGTACAGTTTGGATGAAGAGAAATAAACGTTGATCTGTGTTAAGATGATGCGTTTTAAGAGCTAAGAGTGTAGAGAGGAGTGAAATGGGTTGATAGCCAGAAGGAAGGGTGGGGTCTGGCGATTGTTTGCTAATGAGGGGACGAACGATGGCGGATTTCCAGTGTGAAGGAAAGATACGACTACAGATGGCGAGTTAAACAAGGTGGTGAGGAAATGGGATATCAATGCGCATATGAATTTAAGTATGAGGATAGGCAGGGGATCGGCAGGTGAGGGTTTGTTATGCAAGGACATGAGGATATAAGACTTCTGCAGGCTAGACAGAGAGAAGATTAAAAATTTTAGGATGAGGATGCGAGGCGGGGAAGAGTGCAATGGGATGGAGACAGCGTGTGATAGAGCAACGTGGATACTTTGGTCTGCGAATAATCTCGGAGGTTGAGATATCAATCACGGTGATATACTTAGGTCTGGATAAATTACAAATAATCACGGGGATTCGGCTTTGAGAAGCCTCATCCGTTGTAGCACATACAATAAATATACATGAAAAACATACTATATATAGATTAAAGCAGAAAGAATTCACTATATGATAATTGCATGACGTAGCCTTCGCTTTCGAAGTTAATACGATGAAGTGAATTCTTTTTAGTTTAATAGACATCAGCGAGATCATTAATTGATCAATATAATAAACAACAAAGGAAGTACCGCCGCCTTGGATGCTCTCTTGTTTATTTATTGATTCTCTGAGGATCCAATGCGGCGGTGATTCCTTTGTTGTTTATTATATTGATCAATTAATGATACCGCTGATGTTTATTACACTGAAAAGAAATCACTGCATTGTATTGACTTCGACAGCAAAAGCTAAGTCACGCAATTAGCATATAGTGAATTTTTTCTGCTTTAATCTATATATAACATGGTTTTCATGTGTATTCATTGTATGTGCTGCAACTGATGAGGTTTCTTAAAGCAGAGCAGTGATAAAACATGAAATTCGCTATATAGAAAGAGGCAGATAAGTGTAATAGACAGTCCTGGTCCTAAATCACACATCTAATATATAAAGCGATTTTTCGCACTACCAATTTATATATATGAAAAAGAAGTTGTAATCTCACTATTCATAGAGAATGCACTAATGAATATCTAATGCTTACAGGTTATTCCAATCTCAGAAGCTTACCTGCTCAATTGTCTGAAGTGCAACATTTATATGTTTTAAAGATTTTGACGTGTTTTGCATTATGAGTAATGGCTTCACTCTCAAATTAATAATGACCTTATGGATATTCCTCTATCGACTTTTGGGAGCAGATGGAGTAGCAGGTCGTCGTTACTGGATTAGTAATAGCCGGTATTACTATAGTGATGAAAACTGAGCTTGTTGAATTCTTACTGGTGGAACTTCTGATCCAACATATTTATCAGCCAACATGTATATCGTCTCAACTTGAGACGATATTAGATTTTGTGTTTACCAAGCGCATTGAAGATGCAATTAGAGTTGATTTCAAGTCTTTATTAGGAACCAGTGATAATTTTGTGATTTCAGTACAGATTGTTCACACTTTACAACGACGATATAAGTACCGTGGCTTCGGAAAGCGTCATTAGAGTCGAGTAAACGTGGAAGATCTTGAACTCTATAATCATCAGCTAAACTTCGGATATGTCAATCTTCCAATTAGTGATCACTTATCGTTTGGGACTAGAAACCTCATACTAATTTCGGATACGTTTTCACTAATAAGAAATAAAGCTTACCGAACGACCACGCCACTGTGATTCGACAATAATCTTAAAACTACGATCAAGTAAATAAATCGATTGTGGCAAATCTTTCAACACAACACTGTAATGATCCATTAGTATAAAACTCTTTATAATATCTGCAACTAGCTATAACGCTCAGAAAGAAAAGCATTTGACGAAGATATTGCGTCTGGCATTTACAGGAATTCTAAACGTTTTTAGGCATATGTTAGACATCATCGTACCCTACCTTCCACGATTAAATGTGTTCGTTTAGAATCCGGTGATGTAGTTGACAAGGAGGCGATTGTGAAAGCTCTTGCTAGCAGTTTTGTAGTATATCCACCCTCGCAATCAAATATTGGTCAGGTACAGTACCCGTCCAACTATTAATCTAACTTATCAATATCTCCCATTAATGCCGTTAAAGTTAAATCTGAAGTCCGTAAATTAAATAGCTTTGGCTCTGCATGATCAGATGGTATATCCCCTTTTAATTTTTATTTTACGTACACTGTCATATATTATGGCTCCAAGCCTTACGTCCCTATTTCATCGAAGTTTGCAGCATTCGTGAATTCCTGATGATTGGAAAAGTGCAATTGTTGTGCCTATTCCAAAGAAAAGGTTACCACTAACTTGTTCAGATTTTAGACAAATTGGTCTTACCAGTGTTATTTCTGAAATTATGGAGATGCTCATTGCGAAGAGAATACGTGATCATCTAAAAATATATCAAATTCTTGGTGATTATCAGCACGACTTTCGACCCGGTCGAACGTGCCTAACTAATTCGTTGAAGGCTCGCTAACATTGGGTACTTGCTCTTAGTTCGAATTTTACGGTTGATGTGATATTTAAATTTTCTAAGGCATTTGACAATTGCGCATACTCGCTTAGATTCATTATTACGTCATTACGGTGTTCCTATTGCAATTTGCAACTTGATTAAGAAATTCCTTCAGTACCAATCCTTCGTTGTGTGATTATATGAAGTTTTGTCAACAGCTCGACTTGTTCATTCTTCAGGGCACGGTCTTAGGTCCACTTCTCTTTATCGTCTTTTTAAATGACCTACTCCTAATGTTAGTGTTATCACCTGTCATTTACTGACGATGCCAAAATATGGGCAACAACCCAAAATAAGGTGGATTGTGAATTTTTACAACATGATCTTAACTGTTTAGGGACTTGATATAATAATACTGGATTGATACTCAACGCAACAAAGTGTGTATGGATGAGATTGGGTAAAGATAAAACTCATTTTGACGACAAAATAAAATGGCACTCGATCAAGCGAGTCTCAGAACATTACGATATTGGAGTGATAATTCATGAATCGCTACGGACAATAGCAAACAGAGATCATGCGCAGTTAAAAGCGATACGTGCCTTATACTGCATCAAGACTACTTATGCAAAATTATCGGCAACAATCTTCACCAAATTTTATTGTGTCCTAGTAATACCACATCTTGAATCCTGTGTACAGGCAACCTTCCAACAACCAGGGGTGAGTGGATTAACTTAGAAAATGTACACAGACGTGCTTCCCGATTGTGTTGTCAAGGGAGTTTTATTTCTAGTTTAAGATGCTTGAATGCTTTATCATTGATGTATCGTTATCTTTTTCTTGACTTGATTGCTTTTTATTGAATTGTACATTCAGTTGATGGATGACTTTCCCGTGAATTTATTAGATTTCGAGAGAATACAAGATTGCGAAGTCATTGTATGATGTTGTTTAAAAAATTGCCGGATAAGCTACCAAAATTTTACAGACTGCTTAAACAGGCAGTAGATGTTTAGAATAGTTTATCTGAAGATATCGCTGCCATCACCAATTTCCTCGCTTTCAAAACAGGGTTCGACGTTGAATATACGACCACGCTAATTTGTCGCATTTTCTAACTTACCAATTTAGTTGATCTTTTTTCTGTCTTGTGTGAGCGGCTAAAGCCTTATGGCTAAGTCTGTACATATATGATAATTTTAAATTAATTTTAAATATTTTTTATTTACATATTATCGAGAATAGCTTAAAAATTACTGAAAATCTTACTATTAAATCATTTTCGAAACCAATAACATTTGGATCTAATTTATCAAGAAGCCTGGATTTTGATTTCTTAGAACTCCCGTTGGCTAATTTCTTTCTAGAAATACCAGGGGAATTTTATTTTTCTAAGAACTATTGAACAATCAAAGAAGTGATACACGCGGTGAAAAAGATTCCATATATTTACCTTTATATATTAACTTTATTATTACTATATATTAGATTATTATACTTTATATATTAGATTATAATTACTATATATTATTTATACATACTATAAGATTCTATATATTTAATATTTATATTTATAATATAAATATATTTGTAAATAGTTAATAATGATCCATTCATTGATAAATAATTATTGGAGCTAGATCAAAAAAGGAGAGAATTTTATTTGATATTTCGATAACCTCTGTTAGCATCTTCAGAAAGGTATTTTTTGAAGATACTAACAGAAGTTAGCGAAATATCAAAATCTACCCAATTTTTGATCCAGTTTCAATAATTCTTTATATAAATATATGTTTAATCTGAATACATAGATACTCATAACAATGTTTTATCGCATACGGATATATACCAAAATCCCGACAAATAAAATAATATTTTCTGTATAATGGTGAAGGCAGCTTGCCCTATTGAATGAAATGTCGCGCAATACTCACAGCGCACAGAAGCATATGATTTTTGTACACTGTGGCAATGTGAATCTTCGGAATTCTTGTACAATATGACAGTCATATCAGCTAACGAACTTTATGTATTAATTTAATTGATCCCCATATTCATACAGAATTCCTCCTAATTACTTAGTTATGAATCAATGGCTTTGACGTTACTATACCGAAATAAAAAGCAAAGACAAAAGCAAAAACTTTTGTCTTTAGCGCGTACTGATCACACTGAACACTATTTTCAAACTTAATTTTGCATTTAATCGTGTCTTTTCGTTCGTATTTCGACTTTTAATTGTAAAAATTTGACACTTTTAGTAACAATTGAATTTTCGATATTCTTGTTCACTGCAAATTAAGATTACATTAAAGAAAACACCAAGGCGCTATTAACTAACAGAATTGTATCTTACTTTTAATTTATATATTAATTGTGTACATGTAATAAATAAAATGTAAATATATAAGTGCAAACGATTTTTTCTAGTTCTGTAAAATCTCTGATTTTTTTTTTGTAGAATGTCTGACAGAAGTCCTCTGGATTTAGGTAAAAACATTTTCAAAGCTGATTATATAGTCAAGCATCGTGAGCGAAATGGCAAGAAGGAATATCTAATTAAATGGAAAGGATGGAAATCAAGTGCAAACACTTGGGAACCAGAGAGTAATATTCTTTCGGATGAGCTCTTACGGAATTACAAAACGAAGTTACGTTCCGAACGTCTTAAAAGGCGAAACAAACTACTAATGTCGACCAGTACGTCTGACGATACAGTAGACAGTATCAAACGAATAAAACAGCATAATTGTTTAAGGAAATGTTTAAGATACACAACAAGGGACTCAATAGGCAGGCCAAAATCTTCATTGCTAACGCCAATTCCAGCTAAATCAGGATCACAGCTACAGATTTCCACGAATGAAAAAGCAGTGATAGACAAGTCATCCGATTCATCTATCGATAAGTTTGTGAATAATTCCGGTGAACTACTAGACTATGTCAACAGGAGTATTGCTAATCGTATAACTATTACGGACATTACCATTGACGGCAGTACTGTGACCATTTTGGAATGTGATTCTTTAAAACGGTTTCAACCATCCAGCACTTGAATATACTGACAGCTAGAGAGAATAATCAACATTTTGCATCAAAGTTCATATTATTTTATTGTGTTCGTAATTACTCACTGAGTATTATTTTAATTTTAAGCTGTCTGTACATATCTGTGTCGTTACACTACTCATTAAACAATCCTTTTGCTTTCTATGCAGTTCATATATTTTTCAAAACAAATATTTACATAAAAAAATAATTTTTCAATAGATACATATATTTATTAATTTTTTATGTGGCTCATGCAGATAGGCCGCTTACAAGTCCACTGAAATAAACAAAAATTAAAAAATGGATCTGCTGAAGTCTATATCACGTAGCCGACGTTGTAATGATGAAAAATTCGGATCTCATTGCTAGCTTAGCCACAGGACCTGGTTACTTAGTAGAAAAGTGCGAATCATGGATTTAAATGTAGTGAGTTTAGGCTGGCAACGAAGTTTAAGGAAAAGAGAATTCTTAAGGAGAAGCATAGAAATGAGACAGGAACGCAAGTCAAAGTTCGTCCGATGACGAGGAATGTGTAGCAGGAACTGATTGTTTGAGCAAAGTGCTGTGTAGGACGAATGTTCAACACTGCAATTTTAGGCGAAAATACGGAGGGAATTATTAAGCAAACGAAAAGTAAGAACGACAGAGTAATACAAAACTCGATTCTGTACATTTAGCCAATGAATATTAAAAAGTTCACTGGTCTCTATTGGGCTCAAAACGACAGCGTCAAAGAAGTATGCGGGCTGCAGAGCGAATAATATGATACAGAGAGGCAGTAACACGAGGTGGGGAATTTGAGAACAGTGAGATGCAATAGTCAAGGCGATGTAGCAGGAGGGAGTACATAATAGTGTTGGAAATTTAAAAATTGATGGTTTTTTGAATGCGACGAATGTTACGGAGAATAGGATAACAAGAGCGAACATTTTTTAGTGCAAATGATTAGAAAGAGAGACGAGTATATAATTACTCCGAGAAATGTTAGCGAATCCACGCAAGAAAGGCGATAGCCATTGAAAAAGAGACCAGGATAAGATTGCATCTGCATGCGAGAAGGGTGGATCCAAAGAACACCAGATTTCGTGAGATTAACCACCATTCCAATGGATGAAATGTGGTGAGACAGAGATTATAGAATAATGAAACCGATGCGAAGAGAATAGTTAAGGATGAATTGGGTGCTGACGAATAGATAAGGATGGCATCTGCATATTGCATAACAGCATTTGAATGGTAAACAAAGTGCACCGAGATCTCCAAGGAGAAGGGATATCAATATAGGGCCGAGTACAGAACCTTGCGGTACACCACAGGGATAGCGAACGATGCACTAACTGCATTGCCGGATGATCCAGTGGCAGAGTGGCCAGTAGGATATGACGAGAACCATTTAAGAGTAATGGTGGATAAGTCATAACGATGTCGAAGGAGGTGAATGAGATCATAGTGATCTACAATGTCAAAAGCCGACGACAAATCAAGCGAAATGACCAGGGAAGTTAATGTTGATCGCGAACCAAAAGAAGATCACTTATTGCCTTGTGACAAGAAATTTCAGCGGCGCTGTTTTTACGGTATGCAGCCTGACATTGAGGTAGAAGGTTTGACGAATTTAGGTAGGGCATGTCTTGCGCAAAATGAGTCTTTTAAAGTTTCGTATAAATAAAATAAAATAGTAAAAATGTTGTTGAGACCAATATTATTGCGATCAACTAGCAAAGAAGATAGCGGAAGAAACAGGATGCCATCGGATTTTTAGCCTCGTGTGTACGACGTGAAAATTTCCGTTGATTTGACGTATTGAAAAGGATGACGCGCCGTTTGTTTCACATCGATGTTTCTCAATGCGAGCTAAATTGAGCTGGGCAATATCAGAAGGGGAGCGGTCAGGAAAGATACGACAAGTAGACGAAGTGGTAAGAAATTTAAAACGTTGGGGAGTACTAAGGATTCATGTGAACTATGTCGGAAAACGATTTTTAGGAGTGGAGGAGAGGACTGATATGATTGGATTTAGTGGATTTGTTTAAACGGATCAAAGATACAGGAGCGATATTATTGAAAAGGGATGAATTATCATCAGGAAGAATGATTGCTAGGATAGACCTGAAATTAGATACATCATCGGGGGTGAGATTGTGGAGAATCATATGCAGGAAGCTTAAAATAGATATAATAAGACAGCGATCGCGCGAAGGAAAACGATTACATGCAAGTAGTGGACAGACATAGCTGGTAGGAGTAGAGGCAGAAGAGCAGGTATAAGTGGGAATGACATGATTGTTTAATGGAGAATTAAGATAGGTTGGAGCAAGTCTGACGGGAGCGGGGTGTTGAATCGGTTGATTAGAGATGTTACTGGAGATGATTTTGACAGAAGGATGATAATTATTTCTGACATAAATTTATTTATTCTTGACCATAATGTTTTAATAATTCACTTTTATAATTTTAAAATAAATTTATATATCGTTTAATGATATAACTAATATATAATGTAATATTCATTTTCAAGTATTTAGCAATAGAGCTTCTACGATTTACAATTGCCGATTTTTTAATAGAGAATTCCATCTCTATTGATTACTGGCCATTTGCGTTTTTGGGACAGTTACTGCTTTATTTTTAACTTTGATGAAACAACAAGATTTAATTCATTAATCATGAGGTTTATTTAATTTCTAAGCTTACAAGAAGCGAATGTGGATATTTATCGGATAATTTTTATTATGTTATTATTCCACACAAGTTATTAGCCGCAAATGAATATTTTAACTGTTCACAGAAAAAGAAAAAAATTCAATTCACAGAAAGGTAGTGCGTTATTAAATGAAGTTGAACACCATAAAGACTTAGGTGTAATAATTCATCGCTCTCTTAAGACACGATTGAATAGTGAGCACGCAAAGATAAAAGCAACTAGGGCATTGTACTACATCAAAAACATATTTCCAATGCTCGTTATCCTATTTTCTTCACTATTCCGCCCTCATCAGGAGTACTGCATTCCTAAATGCTTTCCTACCACTAAGCGAGAATTGTTCGACTATGAGTCGGTACTGAAGAGAGGTTCAAGGATATGCTTTAGGGCTGGAACGTCCTACGCATGCGGGTGTGTACGCTAGGGATAAGCTCGATTCGTGACAGATTTGTCTTACTAGACTTGTTTGCCTTTGGGCGATTGTAAACAAACTTGATCGCTTCCCCGCTAAAATCCTTGGATTGAGAAGTAGGACATTACGCGATCACTCGAAATCGCTGTATGAGAGGCACCATTCTCAATTGGCTCCCAACTTTCAACTGTCACATCGCACGCTCAACTTGTGGAATGTGTCGCCTGAGGAAGTCGTCGCTGCTTCTTCGATGAAGCACTTTAAGCGGCTGTGCCTAGCATGGATAAAGAATCGACACTCGCACTTCAACGGATATCTTGAATCCTGCTGATTTTGATGCTGAATTAACTTGTATTTTTTTGATCAGGCAAAACAGCTTCTCAGCTAACGCCTTGTATTTAATAATAAAATGACTTGAAGCGTCCACACCAGTATAGTCAATGCCTAATATTTTGCTTGAAGCTGCAGTAGCTGAAAGCACATGCAATTTCTTTAGGCAGCACATTCCATACATTTAAGGACTGATGTGGAAGTCGCACCACGCTTGGGATTTTGCCATGTGGTAATTTATATTGTGATAAAGGATGACCTCTACGAGCTGACGAACTAATCTTCACATAGTAAGCAGGAAATTCCTCTGTGGAATAAACCATCTGTCACGTCGCAATGAGGTCTAGTTAAATCAACCTTTTACGCACTGAAAGCAGCTGTAAGAAAGCTAAACAGTCTAAGTATGAATACGCATATTGAAAACACAATCTGGAGCCTCTTCGAAGCATTTACTCAAGTTTCGTGATTTCTGCCTTAGAGGATGGAAATGATGCCTGGATACAATATCCAATGCGTGGTCTAACCAACGCGCAATATAGTAGCTAAAAACTTAATGGGCGTAGCCTTGAAACGTATTTTTGACGCAATAAATAGTTTTCATTGATTTACCATGAATAAAGTGAGTATTTGAGAGAGTTTTCAATGTCATGCGTAAAATTACACATAAATTCCTACACTCAGATACAGCTCCGAGTGTATGAACCTCTAATCGAAATTTACGATCGTGTTTACTTTTTCCTAGCTTAAAAGGGACACATTTATCAAAGTTCAGTATCATACCCGTAGCTGCACTCCGTTTGTGTATTCGATCAAGGTCGTCCTGTACGGACTGACCATACGTATCATTAATATTAACAGAGTTTATACAGCGTTTATATTACAGCGTTTCTATCAATATTACAGTCAATATTACAGCGTCAATATTACAGCGTTTCTATCATGAAATAGAGACTCTGTCCAATTAGAACGTGTGAGATTAAAATCTCCTAATAAAATAATATGCGAACAGAGGAACACTGATTGTAAATTGGATTTTAGGAGATCACAATCTGTGACCATTATGGAGAACGATATACGCTATCCGTTATGATGCCCCGATCGGTATGTCTGATCATTGCGTATTGATCATTAGGTTAAGGTTTCAAGAAGATACTCGAGGTCCGCGTGAAAATCAAGTGGTTAATGCTTT
This sequence comes from Pomphorhynchus laevis, assembly GCA_012934845.2. NCBI lineage: Eukaryota > Metazoa > Acanthocephala > Palaeacanthocephala > Echinorhynchida > Pomphorhynchidae > Pomphorhynchus > Pomphorhynchus laevis. The sequence continues at coordinate 102,540 of WNNJ02002511.1, forward strand.
CAAAACCAACACAGGTGCAATTAAGTCAATACTTTCAACAGCTACCTGGCCAGATCCCGCTGTTGTTGGAGTACACGGCGCGTGGAATTACTTTCAGAGAACCTTAGAGTAGCTGCTTATTTTATTCTCTCCACTTAGAAGCAGGACACGTCGAAAAGATTCTCCCTGGTTCGATTCTGAGTTACGTTCAGCATTGAGGACTCGTAATTTGATCTTCAATCGCTACAAAGTTGGGGAGTGTAGTTATGATGTTTTTAAACAGGCAAGAAATTTATTCAATTCATTGAAGAGAAAGAAGCGGTGTGCATTTGAGAATGCATTAGCTAACAAGTGTAAATACGATTTAAAGGTCCTTTTTCAGTACCTATCAAGCAGGGGAGCTGTTGATTCTTCGATTTGTCACTACTTCTATGACATTTCTGCGAATGACCTAGCTGAAGAGTTTGCGGCACACTATTGCACTTCAGTAGAGCCCGCAAATGAACATCAAACTTTTTGTATGGAATCTAGTGTGCTGAACACTTACTCTGACACGTGTCTTGAGTTGGACCTTGACAATTTGATAACGCCAGCTAAAGTCTATTCCGAATTACGCCGTCTAAAAGCAAATAATTCAAGAGGTTGTGACTTACTACCTTCTGTTTATCTGCGCAGATTAGCAGGCTCAATTTGCGTTCCTCTCTGTGCAATTTTTCGCCAGTCAATCTTGGAAAGATCTCTTCCTAATGTGTGGAAGCAGTCAATTGTTCTTCCCTACTTCAAGAATACAGATCGCTCTTCCGTCGAGAATTATAGGCCGGTGAGCATTACCTGCATTTGCTGTAGAGTGTTGGAGAGGTTTGTGCATCGCTACATGGTTGAGTTTTTTTCGTGTAGGAAAAATTTTAGTCCCTAATCAGCACGGATTTCGGGAGGGTTATTCAACTGTTTCAAATTTGCTTGATGCTCATCTTGATTGGACAGCGAATAAGACACATTATATCGATACAGACATAATATTCTTCGACTTTTCTAAAGCTTTTGATAGAGTAGATCATGGTCTACTTCTTCAGAAACTTGTCAATACTGGACTCCCAAACATAATAGTTGATTGGATTAGAGAATTTCTTCGTGATCGTTGCTTTCGAGTACTTGTCGATTGGTCATTGTCTGTGTCTAGAGAATGTCATATTGGAGTACCTCAAGGTTCAGTTTTAGGTCCGCTTTTATTCAGCATTTATGTTAACGATTTGCCTGGGTGCATTCGCTCTCGATCATGTTTGTATGCAGATGACTTAAAAATATGGCGGCCCATTCATTCATGTGAGGATGTTGATAATTTGCAAACTGACATAGATAATTTGGAGTTGTGGGCGGCGTTAAACAAGCTTGTGATAAATGTTTCGAAATGCAAACACATGCGTATTATTGGTAATGCTCGCAAGCAACTAACATCAGCTTGTTACACATATAAGGACTGTATTGTGGAAAGTGTCGATAGTTACAAAGATTTAGGAGTATGGGTTACCTCTAATTTATCAACCAAAAAGCACACTGATCAAGCTTGTGCCAACTCCAATAAAATGATAGGTATGATTCGACGCGCGTTTGTTCGCGTTAATCCGACTGCTCTTCGGCCTCTGATTTTAGCACATGTATTGAGTAGACTTTTATATGCAGCTCCGGTTGTATACCCACGTACTGTGCATGAACATAAGAAATCAGAGAGGGTACTTCGCAGGGCAACAAAGCTAGCACCAACGTTGGCGTCGCTGCCTTATGAAGACAGACTGAGATCATTAGGACTTGAGACCGTCACATGGACCCGTCGGTACATGGATATGTGCCTTGTTTGGCATTTATTCCAACGTCCTCATCACCCTCTTCGGAGTAGGGTTCAACTACGTTGTTCAAATGTTCTTCACGGTCATTCTTTAACTATTCGAAGAAACAGAGTACAGAAATTGGGCGCGATGCAATTTGATAGAAGAATTGTTGAGCTGTGGAACAACCTTGATGCAGACACCGTTGGATGCAGTTCACTTAGTGCTTTTAAAAGAAGACTACGAATGGATCAAGCAATGTTTCGTGTTGCATTTCCTTATTTTAAAAACTAATTAATTTATTTACGAACTTATTGTGAGTCAGCTATTTGAGCTAATGCTCGTATGTTGTTGAATGTATAATAATAATAATAATAACACAAAAGTTAACACCAATATATTCGTATTTGATATGAAAGTTGAAACTTTCAAAAGAACCACTAGTGTCGCATACAATACATTATAAACATAAGAAATCAAAAAATTATCTCGAACATGGGTGGCAACCCCTCCATCACCACGTTTACCTGACCTCATATTGCTTCGAAGTATGCAATACCCCGGAATATCAACATCAACAATATATTGATGGAACCACGTTTAAGTGACACAGAATACATCGTATATGTGTGACAGTAAATAATGCCATAACTCTACTATTTGTGTAATAACACTGCCAAGATTAGAACAATCGACTGACAAATAGCGCGTGGATTTGCATGGAGAGTATTTTAAGGTATTACAATATTTGCTACTAAATGAGATTAAACGCCATAATGATATATCTATAACAACTTTATTGCATGATGGCTGCGGTAAATTGATATCCGCACTACTCGACTGCGACAGTTTGTAGTTTAAGCGCTGGGTGAATTGCCGTCAATCAAGAAAGTTACTAAGTTTCATCTAACAACTGGGCGCCACCTGACAACCTGAAAATTTCGTATACAAAGATTTGTTCGCCTTTAGATATACGACTTCTTAATTCACTGTTTGCTTCTCTTAACTTCAACCGCTCTTCTGGCGATATCGCAGAGTATTTGATGCGAACGGGCTTTCAGGCGGTAACTTTGCATTAATAAAAGACTTGTATAGTCTTTTATAGACTATACAAGTCTTCAGCTAAAAGACTTGTATAGTCTTTTAGCTGAAGTCCTACATGTGTAGGACTTCAGCTAAACCTTTTATTGGATTTAATCTAAAATGTTCGCTGATCAGCGAAGATATTTTTACTTATCCACATTGCAATAAGTGTCATAAGTGGGGGCATTGGGCCTCCACTTGTAAGTTACCTCAACTGTGTGGCATATGCAGCAGTGGTTCCTGCTCTGCCCTGGCTAATAATTCCAAATGCTCAGCCAACCCACTCTGTAACAACTGCGGATTGAGGCATCCGTCTTGGTCCCGCAAGTGCCAGCATTTTACTAAATACAAGAATAAATATGTTCCTTCGTCTGCTGCTACTAAGACCTCTTTTTCTGACGCAGCCAAGACAATTCCTCATGACAGAATAATAATACAAATTAATAATAATACAAAATTATTTAACGTGGCAAATGCGTGCCAGCTGCACGCTTACAAGTCCAATAACAAAAAATGAAAAAGTCGAGCAAATAAATTGATTAAATAGGATCGGATTTGGCGTTTGAAGCAAGGCAGGAAGCTTGATTGGCGTATATGAATGGGTAGATGATTCCGCGATAGAAGAGCAGCCACCAGGAGGGAGCGGAGTCCAAATGAGGTAGAGTAGTTTGGGACATGTAAAATAAGGGAATTACAGGAACGCAAGGAACAGTAAACAAGACGAGAATTATTAAGAAAAGGAAGGTTGAGAAATGAAGGGGTATGCAAAGTTACAAGGCGGAAATCAACGAGAAGAAGACGAATTTGAACACGACAATAAATTGTAGGCAAATCGAGAGAAGCAAGATGGTAAGATGTATGATCAAAACGACGAAGACGGAGGAGAACTAGGACGGCAGCGTTGATGATGCGTTGTAAAGGAAGAAGAGTGGATTTAGGTGAGTTGGAAAATAGACTAAGACAATAATCGAGTCTAGAAAAAAGGAGAGAAGATATGAGATTCATACAAGAAGGTAAATCAATCAATCTACGAACTTGACGGAGATTGCAGAGTATCAAGGTAGATGAGCGTACTTTATCTCTAACGAAAGATTTAAGTGAAAGTCGGTTGAAATGGAAGCCTAGGAAAACGAGATTATCAACGATAGGAAAAATTGTAGAATTTAATGATACGGAAGGAGGTTCGAAGCCGAGGCGTCGAGGTAGTATCCACATAATTTTGGATTTATCAGGATTCAGAGAAAGGCGAAGTGAAGAAAGATGATTGGAAATTGAGACAATACAGTCGGAAGCAGAAACACTAAGATCGTGAATACGATAGACAGGTGCATGAGCATAGATGAGATGTCATCAGCATATTGTATAACATGGAAGTTGAATTTATCAGAAATCGAAGACAAATCACTGAGAAGAAGAGAGAAAAGCGTAGGGCCCAATACGGAGCCTTGTGGAACACCGGACGGGATTGACGAAGGATGGGAGAAAGAAGAGTTAGAATATACGCGAAATGTACGGTTTGATAGATATGAAGAAAACCATGATACAGTGGGTAAAGAGAAGCCATAATCATGACGAAGGCGATGGAGAAGAATCGAGTGATCGACGATGTCAAAAGCAGACGATAGATCAAGAGAAACTATGACACTACATAATTTATGATCGCGCGAGATGAGTAAGTCATTATAAACTATAAGACAGGCAATTTCAGTAGAGTGATTAGAGCGAAAAGCGGCTTGGAAGGGAGGAAATAAGTTCGAGGAAAAGAGATATGTATTAACTTGCTTGAGAACCAGGAGTCGAGAAATTGCTTTTTGATGAGAGGACGAACAGTGGCGCATTTCCAGATGGAAGGAAATGTACTGCTACGGATGGACGAGTTGAACAATGTGGTTAGGAAGGGTAAGATAGAGGAGCAGATATTTTTAAGCAAGTGAGTGGGAATTGGGTCAGAGGGAGAGGTTTTATTAGGTAATGACAGCAGAACCGAAGAGACTTCATCAGATGAAACGGGAAGAAGGTGGAATAGCTCTGGGAGGGAAGCGGTGCATGCGAACTATGTCGGAAAACGATTTTTAAGAGTGGAGGATTGAGATGATTGGATTTAGTGGATTTGTTTAAACGAATAAAGGATACAGGAAGCGATATTATTGAAGAGTGATGGGTTATCATCAGGAAGAATGGTTGCTAGGATAGACCTGAAAGCAGATACATCATCATCAATGCGAGATTGTGGATAAGCAGATTCGGAAAGCTTTAAGTTTGATATGATAATACAGCGATTGCGCGAAGGAAAACTATTTAGTGGAAGTGGTGGACGGACAGAGCTGGTAGGAATCGAAGCAGATGAGCAGATAGAAGTGGAAATGACAGGGGTGCTTGCTCTAATTACAGGGGTAGTTGGAGCAAGTGTGACAGGAGCGGGGTGTTGAATCGGTTAATCAGGGATGTGACTGGAGATGATTTTGAAGGTAGGATGTTAATTATTTGGAAGTGATACGTGGGAGGTAGAGTAAGGAAAATTAAGATAGGTTGGGGCATGTGTGACAGGAGTGAAGTGTTGAATCAGTTGATCGGAAATGTTACTGGAAATGATTTTGATGGAAGGATGTAGATTATTGTAAAGTGATACGTCGGAGGTAGAGTAAGGAGAATTTAGATAAGTTGGAGCATGTGTAACATGAGTGGAGTATTGAATCGGTTGATCGGAGATGTTACTGGAAATGATTTTTACGGAATGATGTAAATTATTGAGAAGTGATACGGGGTAGGTCGAGTAAGGAGTACATGAAGAGAATAAAGAATTTTGAGATTTATTTAAATTGGGGAGGAATAGGAAAGAGGAGGTACGAGATGAAAAGCTTTACCGTTAGCATTGTTAGAATGAGGAAGATTAATGGAAGTTTGGTTCGTAGTTGAACGAGGAGTGTTTGAGAGAGTAGGTTCAATAATGGGGTTATAATATGCGAAGTCAGGTGTTGATGCGAGGGAAACATCTAAAACAGCATTGGTTTGAGTGGTCGTGTGTGATACAGGAGTAGAGGAGCAGGATAACTGTAGTAGTCGTACTGATGTACAAAATCCGCATGTGAACTGTTTACGTTTATACACTGTGTGGTCGGATATTTTAACACGAACAAGTGTCCATACATCGCAATCTTTGGAATTGCATCCAACTTTAAAACTGGTATAACCATCATTGCATTCCGATGTGGAAGATGCTTGATCAGGAACAGGGATCTGAGATCGCGCATTTTTAGGCATAACTTTTTATCGAGAAATTGAGCTCAATCCGCGAACGTAGCAAGCGGAACTGACAGGAATAATCTGAAACTGACAGGAATTGTTTAAGAATTTATTAAGTATTTTAAGAATTTTTTAAGTAGTTTATGAATTTTTTAATCGATACTTGTCTCTAGTTGCAGTTTGGTTGCCTAAATAAACGCGCTGAGATTTAATATCCAGCAATAAAGATCGCGTCTTGTCGTTTTCAATTGTTTGATATTAACAGTCATCAATACCAATAAATGCATTACTACAACGGGAGAGCGTAGGTACAACTGTATTTGTCGATCCTGAGTTTACATTGAATAGTATTATTAATTTAGCAGCCATACAGAAACCACATAAAAACGGCGTCGTTTAATGGAGAATAGATCTAGTGTTGAAGAGGCCGAGGCGGAAACAGTGTGTGGTAGTGAATTGGTCTGGCGGAGAAGACACATGGGAGATGGAACGCCATCGAATTTTGTGAAGGGAGTAGGTTTGACGACCGGAGATATAGAGAGAGGATAATGATAATAAAGAGGGTGGTAAACGATGTGATGAAAGGTTATGGGTGGAAGGATCGCGGATGTTGGTTGAGGTGATTTTGATTGATTGATGTAGATTATTGAGAAGAGAGACAGGACAATTGTTGGCCGATTCTTTGAGTTGACGTTGAATACTAATGCTAATTTAGCAGCTGTGCAGAAATCACATAAAAACGGCATCGTTTTAATTTTACTTCTCGAATACTCAGGGACATTCACAATTGTCCATATTTCATAATCCGCTGAGTCACAACCAATTTCGAGAGTAACAAAATCATTATTTTGTTTGATTGAAGATTTTTGCCCAATGTCGTGTGCTGCTTCAACGGAAATGGTATTATTCTTCTGCTTAGGCATTGTTAATTCGTTCGTCGATGAATATCTTTCGTCGATGAATATCGTTCGTAGATGAATTTCGTTTATATCGTTTTTAACATTTATATCCTGGTTTTTGTCAAGAGCAACTATGCGGCTAACAACATAGGCTTCCAATGCTTTCGGAGGCATTGGTTCACTAGGTATACGGATCGCAATATATTATAATTATAACTTTATATATAATATTATAATATATTAAAAGAGTTTGTGAGATAAATATATACAAAGGAGATGAAGGAACCTGGAGCATTATCACAGAACAGTTGCTTACAATCAGTTAGTTGAGAGGTTACAACTGTCAAAAAGCAAATATCTGATTATAAGAGATTTTAACAACTACAAATAAAGTGTGAAAAACGAATGACAAATGGGACGACGAAAACGTACGTCTGAAAGTACTACCTTAACTGAATCGATGCATAATCCTCACGATCTCACGACTGAGTATAGAAAGAGGTTCAAGTCGCTTGTGACGCAACCGACTGTCAGCGTTGGACTACTTTGTCCATACCATATCATCAATCTATTGACAGCGATCAGAAATTTCTCTGTGGTTTTTGCTCAGCGGTCATGTTGCACCGGATGCAGTCTGTACTGGAAACTCTTACCAATGCGGCTATTGACGTAACGCCACATGATGACGCTGATATTCAGCTTCTAAAGACAATAGGCTATTGCCTAAGACAACTGATGATGCCCTTCCGCTTACAGCCGACATAGCTAATGTCCAATCTGCACCGTCTACATCTTCTACTGCGAATAAACTAGTTCCTACCAGGCCACGCTTCATGTCAATTGCAACCTGTGATGAGCGTGGAATTGAGGCAACTCGGAATTCCGTAAAGATGCTAATTGAGGCGGACAATTGAGTGAATCTCAGGTAAGCGTACGCGATTCTATTACTCCTACTCGCATTTGGACGAGAGGTTGTGGTTGTTCAAGAATATTGAGAAATACAGCTCCTGACACCGACACAATACAATATTTTTAAGTATGTCCAGACAGGAGCATAGTGCTTCCTCCGCAAATTCCTTCTGTCGCCATCCCAACGGGTCGGGATGACGAGTCGGATTCATCAAATGTACCAAAGTATGTTGCGCCGAAGAACGACACAACGGCCTAGGAAATCATACTTCAAGACGTTCGGAACGATTCTAATGATGCGTCGAGTGACCGAGCCGCACGAACATCAGATCCACCAACACACATTCCACTGCTGTCTTTGCATGCAGCCGAAAATTTTCTACCGTACGTTGGTTGCAAGTTCCCAGCACCAGACTCCGCTGTAAGGCGCTCAGCCCAACAACTTTGGGCAATTCGCAACCACGGTTCCCTGCTCGTTTAAACAATACGGCACACTCTAGTGGGTTGAAAATACGGACAAAGCTCCCGCCGATCCTGTCGATTCTTGGACTAGTTTGTGCGGCGGATTTGGTGTGCCTGCTAGATCGAGCGCCTTAAAACGTAGCTACGATCGCTCTCAGGCTCTCCCTTTTAGCAAATGTAGTTGAGTCAAAGTCTTCTAATCATTTGGAAAGAATCAACCATGATGTACAGGCCGTAAAATTACTACTCAAATATCGAATCTGACGTCCCTTCGTCTTCCAACTATACCCGGTGATGTGGTTTCCCGAATCATAGATCATGCGTATTTGATTTCAGCGAGCGATACGTTTTGGAAGTACTGAGACAGCTGCTGAATTCACTTTCTGATGGTCCAGACAGACTGACTCCCTTACTTTTTTATGAAGCGCTGATATCATACTTTCTAATGACTGGAAGAAGTCTCTGCTTCTTCCACTGTTCAAGAAGGGCGAACGTACTTCTGTGAATAATTACCGACCTATCAGTCTCACTTGTGTGGCTTGTAAAGTTCTCGAAAAACTAATTGATAAAGCTCTCAGTTTCAACCTTGAAATTCTCAATATATTCAGTGATGTACATCATGGCTTCAGAAAGAACAGATCTACGATCACCAATCTTGCAGCATTAAGACACAGTTAGGCTGATTCTATGCGATCAGGTGTTGGACTCGATGTGCTTTCTTTGATCTGCCTAAAGCCTTGGACTGTGTGAAACATGACATTCTACTCTCAGCACTTTGGCACTTCTGTATCAGATGTCCTATCCATAGATGACTGCATTCATTCCTAACATCTCGTTTCTTCGCAGTCAAGATCGGCGGTGTCTTGTCTGAATGACGTCCTATGTTTGTAGAGGTTCCTCAGGGGTGTGTAATCAGTCCACTACTCTTCAACGTCTACATCAACTAACTCCCATCTGTCATAAATTCACAGTGTCTTCTGTACGCTGACGACCTCAAAATATGGCGTTCATTAAATAGTCCCAGTGATGTAACTATACTCCAGAAAGATGTCAAGATGGTTTCTCGATTGTGCAATGCTGTCGAACTCAAAGTGAACCCTGCGAAATGTTTCCACCTACATATTGGATAAGGGACCTTCAGTGGTAGCTACCGAATTGATGGTTGTCAGATTGTAAAGATCTCGCAAATGTCGGACCTAGGTGTGATTGTAACTAGTGACTTAGGCTCCCGCTCTCATGTCGATCATGTTGTAAGCAAGTACGTTCGCCTCCTCGGTCTAGTACGTAGGGTGTTCGGTCATCTTGATTCTGTGGGATTGCGTCCTCTTTACCAATGCGCAATCCTCCCACACATGCTGTATGGGTCCGTCGTTGCTCACCCTCAGTTCCAGCTTGAGCTGGACGCTTACGAACGCATTCTCCATCGGTGCACACATTTGGTGCGGTCCATACGTTCGTTACCTTACGAGGAACGCCTGCGCTGTCTTGACGTTCCCCCAGTGAAAATTTCACTAAAATTTAATGATATGATGTTCGTGTGGAGGTGCTTGACCACCCAGGCCACTGTTGCAAGGACACGTTTGAACTAAGAACCAACGATCGCCTACGTAGTCACAACTATATGCTGAAGAGAAGATGAGCCTGCAATAAACGAATATCAACAAATCATGACAGAATTGTACCTATCTAGAATGGTCTACCTGCTGTGACGATAAATGGTAACCTGGGGAGTTTTAAACGACGGTTGCGAAATTACCTCAGGATGCGTTGTCGTCATGCCTGAATTGCACATTATTTCGTTTATTTATTTAATTTTTTCTTCTGTTTTCCCTGTTGTGAACCAACATGTTCGAGCTGTTCAAGCTCTTTATGTTGTCGAAAATATAATAATAAGTATGTTATTATTATAAGTAATTTGATATTATTGTAATATTATTGATAGTATTTAATATCATCAAGACAATTTTTTAACGATTGCTTCAATAAACTGACGAAATGGTAAAATTTTGAACAAGTGAATTTTTGCCATGTCACATTAACATTTGTACAGCAAAATTAGCCGATGTCGAATGGAAAACAGTCAGTAAGATCCTTAAATTTTACGATTTAATTCGTAAATTAGACAAGTAGTGCAAATAACGCGGAATAAATGTTATCTTGATACTTTAGAATAAAAACTAAACAACATTGACCTTAGGTCTTAATTCTGACACTGCATATTATCTATTAATAAAAATACTGATTACAAAAATTCTTAGTTGTAAAAAATCTAAATTGTGGAATATTTTTAGATTTATTTATTTATATCTTACAGTCTTACAGTCTGATCTTAAATCTTACAGTCTGATCTCGATACATTGACGTATTGGTCAGCTGAGAACTATTTAAGTATTAATGTGACAAAATGTGCATACATGCACGTAGGGAATAAGTTTTCGACAACCAGCTACTCAATTAACTTACAACCAATTCCTATGGTTCGTCAATATAGAGACTTGGGCGTTGTCGTTTCGGATGATCTAGGCACTAGGAAAAATACAGAGCAAATATGTGCTAGAGCAACTCGAATTTCTGGTATGATTTCCAGATGTTTTAGTAAATTAGAAATTGAGTCATTTAAACTGTTATTCACTACTCTCTGTTCAAGTGTTCTTAACTATTAGTCTCCAGCATCATACCCAGTTAACAAATCGGAAGAGTTTCGTATTGAACAGGATTGCGACGTTCTTCTAAACGGGTAGCGGGTCTTCATAACCTTACTTATAAGGAACGGTTAAGTCGCCTTAATATGCTTTCGTTATCTTCACTTCGAGCACTAAATGACCTGGTTGTAGTGTGGCGGGCGATGAGCAATCCTGATAATTTCTTTAGAAGTCTATTTCGTAAGCAAAATGACTCAAGATTACGTGGTCATCCACTTATGTTACAACGTAAACACTGGTGTAAAAAAAGAAGCATTAATTTTGCCGTGCGTGTCATTCCAGCTTAGAACAGTTTACCGGCGGAAGTGGTGAAGCAAACCAGCAGACGTGGATTTGTATCTACTTTGAAGAAACTGACTAATTTTTAATTACTTTGTTGTTAGTTTCCTTTTTATATTTTAAATTGTGAAGGTGTCTATTAAGCTACGTTCGCTGACATTCTAGTAATAATAATTTCCAAAAATCGCTGTGAATGATACTATCTTAATAAATAAGTTCATTTTCATCTTCCGTAGCACTCCTGATCCTTCCATTTTCCGTTGTTTCTCTCATTTCCGTAATTTCCCTTTTTATCTATTTCTCTTTCCCCAGTTCCCTTTAATAATAATATATTAATAATATTAATATATTAATTTTTTTATATATACCTGATTTATTTCAAAAATTACATTCAAGGTATCCTGCAAATGGACTCATTTAAAACAAACAAAATTAAAATAAGTATTCATTTGATGTAATCACCGTCTCCGTATTGGAATGTTGCCAGAATGGCGCAGGATCTTTGATCTTGATGCTCTTAAGCAAGCCGATACCATTCTAGCCGAAGATATGCCGATTGATGTGTGCAAAGCACTCATCTCATCACTATAGTCTGTTCCTTTTTTATCTGATATTTTTCTAGCTAAGTTCTTCAGCAAAGCAGACGCTGCCGGTCCAATAGCGCCGTTGGTCGAAACTACGAATGGAGAAAATGATGCATTTTCAATATCAATAATTCGTTCTTCGTATTTCGCTCGCTTTATGCTTTCGTGATATTCAAATGCAGCGGATGGTGACTTAATAGTATAGGATGGTGCAAGATTATTGAAGATACAAACGTCGATGAACGTTCGCTCCATCCTAGTTCCAAAAAGTCCATTGCACACAATATCTGCTCGAGCTTCAGGTGTGCGAGTTGTCGTACTGGTCAAAAAGTTGTAGCATTCGGGTACTGCTGACAGACACGGTTCTAAGGCAACACAGCTACATGCAGTGGACAAATATCTAGATAGTGTATCTCGTATCTCGTAATGTCTAATTATTGTCAAGGCACCCCTACGACACGATAACGCATGACAGCAAGACATCTCTGATAAACAGATGCATATACCCGATATGTCGTTTGGTGTCCATCCATACCGTGCTGCGACAGCATCTTGAAATTCATGATGTGACAGGTGGAATGATTTAAACGATAGTGGACGGATTGTTAACCAGCTGGATGCGCCCTTCAAACTAGCGTACTGTAAAATATTTTCCGCATCCTCGAATAATCTGACGATATCAGCTCTTTTGGCTCTGACAGTGGCCAAGTTTGTGCTGGTTATAAGTCTTCGGGCCTCATGTAGGGCATGAATTAATTCAGAAAAACTCAAATCTTTTGAGTAGGTGGACGTTAAAATTCTTGATGACTCAAACTGCGATACTGCTTCCACGATAGGACTTCTTATGCCAAGGCCACCAACGGACGTTGGTAATGCAATAATTTGCTTCTGCATGTCAGATAGTTCGGTGTTGACAAGTATTTGTACAAATTGCCCATAAATCTCATCGTGTAATGGTTGCATGCTTTCAGGAGTGATTTTGGTCGTCCTTGAAAGGCGTATCCACTTTGATTGGGCTCCATATACGAATGCAGAATAAGCCGAGTGTGCATCAAACCTAGCAGCGTCAGTCAGCTTAGTGATTAGAGAGATAGACTTTGAAATCCGGTTGTGTACATCAGATTGTTTATATGTTGACGAACCAATAGGAGAACCAAGGATAACCAACCCATCTGTCACGACTTCTATGCTCGTTCCTGTAAACGCTGACTTTGCAAGATCTTCATTATTAGGATGTATCAACAGCTTCGACTTTCCTAGATTTACAATATAGCCGTAGTGGGGACCGTTGTCTGCAAGCCATTCCCACACCTTGTGCAGTGTAGATACGCTACCAACAAATGAAGCATCATCCGCATACCATCTCTGGAAAAGGCCGGGAACTGAGGCTTGTAGACGATGAATAAGCACCAACGAAGATACGGCAAAGCCGCTATTGCCAAAGGGTCCCCTTGTGTTAGGTCTTCTTGTGCCATGATAATATCGCCTTCCTCGATAAGCTGCGTATTATGTGAATATGTATTGTAAAGTGGCACAGATAAAGCTGGACATACCATCCCAACATTTGCCAGCAATAGTTCCCTATTGACACAATTGAAAGCATTCGCTGCATCGATAGCAAGTAAGCCAACCATATTGCTTCTCGAGAATTCACTGTTTATGCTACGAATCGCATATTTAATACCTGCCTGCTGACCGGCACAACGTTGCATAGCGCCTGCTACTGTTTGCAATTTTGGGGAAGCAACTTCGAGAATAACCTTACCAATCAATCGTCGGACGACCTCGCCAACTCCTATTGGCCTAATCCCTGGTTTTTTATTGAGTGCGATTATCCTGCTGGCCGTGAATGCCTCCATATGGGTGGGGTTTATTGCTTCTGTGGCAATTTTATAAGCCATGTCAGCTAAAACATCGGCAAGACGTTGCGAGTGAGTCTTGAAACTGCTCAATAACGTTTTCATTATAACAGCAGTCATTCCGGATGGACCCGCACCGCCTTGTATTTTTTTAGCAGCTTTCATTATCCTGGTTCTATCAATAACTGTGTATTCAACTGGGTGGTGAGAAATACTCCCACTGAGACTATTTTCTTGGAGAGCGACCGCTTCCACGTCTCTGGCAGCGGGATGAAGATCTAGCAGAATATTCTTAATCGTCTGTCCATTCAGTTCGTCGTTCATCTTGAACAAGGCTGGTTCGTCATACTCTTGTATGGTAAGACTATTAAGCGCACCTCTTGTGTTTCCGGATTGCATGAGCCGAGAAAATATAATCTCGTTTTCCTAGGCTTCCATTTTGACAACCGACTTTCACTTAAACCTTTCGTTAGAGATAAAGTACGCTCATCTACCTTGATACTCCGCAACCTCCGTCAAGTTCGTAGATTGATCGATTTCCCTTCTTGTATGACTCTCATATCATCTCTCCTTTTTTCTAGACTCGATTATTGTCTTAGTCTATTTTCCAACTCACCTAAATCCACTCTTCTTCCCCTACAACGCATCGTCAACGCAGCTGTCCGAATTCTCCTCCGTCTTCGTCGTTTTGATCACACATCCTACCATCTTGCTTCTCTCGATTTGCCTACAATTTATTGTCGTGTTCAAATTCGTCTTCTTATCGTTGCTTTCCGCCTTGTAACTTTGCATACCCCTTCATTTCTCAACCTTCCTTTTCTTGATAATTCCCGTCCTGTTTACTGTTCCTTGCGTTCCTGTAATTCCCTTCTTTTACATGTCCCAAACTACTCTACCTCCTTTGGACTCCGCTCCTTCCTGGTGGCTGCTCCTCTATCGTGGAATCATCTGCCCATTCATATACGCCAATCAACTTCCCTGCAGTGCTTCAAACGACAAATCCGATCCCATTTTAACAATTTAACTGCTTGACTTTCTCATTTTTGTTTGTGGACTTGTAAGCGTACAGCTTGTACGCATTTGCCACATTAAATAAATTTGTATTATTAAAATTTGTATTATTATGCTTCGTACGTGGTTTTCTAGTCTGAGCATTCACGGCATTTTGAAGAACAATACCTTCATCTAGCAAGGCTATGAAATCACCTTTCTGCCATGCATCCAAGCGTCTTTCAAGAGCTTTTCGCAACGCGGCTGTTTTTCTCGTCGGTAATCTTTGGAGTAATAGCTGACACATTACAGCTGCCTCTTTCAATGCAGTTGGTTGTTCAGGATGGTTGTTAGTGAATTTACTGTAAGCCGAAGTCAAAAGGTCCACGAACCTATTACTGGCATCACAAATTGGGGGATGAAAGAGGTTTGGTCTCCATGTTCTAATTTCGTCATAAATTGTTGATATGGTTGGTAGATGAAGAAGACATGTTATTTGCGGTTTGTTAGGAGCTGCCGTAATCTGAGCGCTTGGCAACGGTTGATTAATGTCGTCGTCAATAAACTCATTAGTGCGTGCATTTTGCTTCTCCGTATTGATAGAAGGGCTGTTATTTGAGCAATTAGGCGCTGCACAGTTCGTACAATGCTTGTTAGCCTTGCGACACCGACAACCCTTGCAAACAGCATTCGGTCCATTACAACCGCAACATCTAGGAAGTGCTGATGGCACGCCCTTTGGCATATTTTCAAGTTGTAGTTTGTGTTGTGTCAAGCTGGACGATTGTATGTTAATTTATTGTGTGTTTTGAGGATTGTTTTGAGGATGAACAACAGCGAGTTGTAAGTAATGTAATTAGTGTAAGTAGTTAATAGGGATAAGAGGATAGTTTAAACTCTTGTAATAAATGTACGTTATTTATTGTAAGAGTTTAATAGCAAAGACTTTTTTAACGTCTTATTATATTATATTAATTCTATTATATTAATTATAATATATTAATTATAATATATTATATTATAATATATTATATTAATTCTATTATATTAATTCTATTATATTTATTATTTAAGTAAAAATTTTCTTGATTACAACATCTTACAATCAAATACGGAAGAAAATAATCAGTACGGCAATCCTCCTTCTTGACTACAACTTACTTGTTGATCTATAGTTTCTATCTGCTGGACGTTATCTACATCATCTTAAAGTTTTCAAATTACAAGATTAATATACACAATTACAATGGAGCAAACGAATGCAAGCAAAACTATTTCAAGAACATCCAACCGAGTAATGTCTACTTCTTCACGTTGCTGTTCCTGTAACAGTAAAAACTCAATATGTCGAAGTTGCATCTGTGCTAAAGCTGGTCGTACTTGCGTGGACTGTTATGCTCAAAACTGTGAAAACGGTAATTCTAAAGAAATAAACCGATCACGATCTGAAGAAAGCCATCTACCTCTAAATAGTGAAAATTCCACATTACTGTACAACGACATCTCAACAACTCGTCTTGGAGATTCTGTGTTGCAATTCAATCCTTCTCTTGCTGCTAGCGCTATACAGATTCCAAACCGTGTATTACCATCCTTGTCACCTATTATCACACAAGGGGAGTTTGTTTCACTAGATTTAATGTGTACCGCGTTGAATTGTCCGATATATTCTTCCGTAAAAGTGCCATGCCAAGTTTCCAGGGAATTTTCCACACGAGATTTTCTGTGTGGGTTATGCTCCGCTAAGTTATTATCCGACTTAAAAGAGTCGTTAGCGAGCGCCAATTCCTCTATTAATGATCTACAAACAAGAATAGAATCTCTCAATCTCACTTCTTCGCCTTCCGTGCCAACTTCTAATCCAGAGTTCTCAATACCTCGTCAAACTTTCGCATCTATTATCCGCAAAGAAGTGACTCGCTCAGTACTCGCAACATCTCAATTCGATGGTCAATCAACATCTCCCCTAACAATAATTCAAGCATGTGATAGGCAACAACGGCGCTCGTCAAACGTAATAATACGCGGACTACCTAATTCATCAGACGATCTTGCTTTAGTATCGGATCTTATCGCATCGTTGAAGGTGTCTTGTGCATCCACATGTCGTTTGTATTTACGCCGACTCCCTGCAAAACGTCATGATATTCCTCCGTGGATACTTGTTACATCTGATGAAGCAACCACCACGTCAATTCTGAATAATGCCTACAAACTGAGATAATCGACTCGATTTCACAACGCTTATGTAAGCCCGGATCTCTCGCCACCTGAGGTGAAAGCACTAAAATTACTCAGGAAACAATTACGCGAAAAACGTTTGGCGGATCCTTCGCATAAATTCATAATTCGCAATAACCGAGTTATTCGTTTGCAAAAAAATCATTTAATCTCCGCCGAAATTCAACCAAAGTATATCACCACCCTCAATATGACATCATGATAAATCGCAAACAACAACGAGGCGAAAATTATCTGATTCTCCCTCCTCTTCCTTGGGTTGTTTTGCGCCATTTAACTCCAAATCATCCTCCCTAAATTATCTTTCTAAATACTCACTTAACATCGGTCTCATCAACATTCGTTCCTTACTCCACAAACTTGAACTTGCTCTCGAAGTCTTCCAAAATAACTCACTTTCACTTCTCTGCCTAACCGAATCTTGGCATTCCACAAACGACATATCCATTCGAAGACTCGTATCGCTTAACCTAAACGTTGCCGAACGTGCTCGACATGGTGATCCAGGAAGAATCAACCATGGTGGTCTACTTTCCTTTTCTTTGCCCGCTATATCGTTACATGTTCTAAACTTTCCAGTTGCCCCTACATCATTCGAGCTGATGTGCTTTAACGCTATACACTTCAGTAGACGAATTTGTTTCGCCCTTATCTATCGACCAGGCTCATCTGCTCCATGTCTTACATTCTTTGACGAACTCTTTGATATGCTCTCTAACCTAAGCATTACATCATCTCCCGTCATTATTCTTGGTGACCTCAACATTCGGCTTGACAGACCATCATGCACTCACTCGTCACACCTACTCAAGACATTATCAGACTTTGGCTTCAGATAGATCCCCACTGAATCCACTCATATCCAAGGTGGACCATTGATTGCATCTTTGTTCAATCATCGTCTACTTGCAGCATCGTTTCTGTGAAAGATGTGGGCCTATCCGACCATTACCTTCTCACCATTAACATTAAAACCAATGATCCTCCACACCCTACTCATCCCCATATATACCGTCCATGGAAACAACTTGATCTAAATAACTTGCGTACAAACCTTCTCTCGTTCCCACTCCTAATTTTTGCCGCCTTTACTAACACTTCACTTGACGACTTAACCAACATGTACAGCACTGAACTTATTGGCATACTCGATATGATTTTGCCGTTCAAACAATGTACGCCTCGCCGTCAGTCAGGAGCGCCCTGGTTCGATAGCGATTGCCAAAGAGCCAAGCGCTCCTTACGACACCTTCACCGAATGCACTCAAGATTCCGTCGTCGTAATATCACCGAGCTATTAAACTCATCTTACTCAGAATACCTCGAATTTCGACGCAAATACCGATATCTTTTGAACTCAAAATGCTCCTCGTACTGGCAAAGCAAAACATCTTTGCGTGACAATCATCAATACGCGTGGAAATCCATTAATAACCTTTTGGGTAGAAACAAATCCGTCACGTCTATCTCTATCACTTCCAACCAATTCGCATCTCATTTGCAACGCAAAATAGCTCGAACTTTGACCTCAATCCACGTACCATTATCTTCTAGTTTCTACCTTGCCCCATATCATACTGAACTGTTTCACTTTTCACTTTTATCTATCGAAAGCGTATCTGATGCCCTAGCACGATTACCCAATTCAACCTCTCCTCTCGATCCTGTTCCAACATACATTCTAAAGTTTCTAAGTGACACCATCAGCCCTTATCTCACAAGTGTCTTCAACATGTCTATCCATTTATCACACTACCCTTCGTCGTTCAAACATGCCATAGTTCGCCTATTATTAAAGAAGCATCATCTTGATCCAAGTTCCGCCTCCTCCTATAGACCAATATCAAACCTTCCGACCATCTCAAAACTTTTCGAGCGTCTCATCCTCAGACAGGTAAGCAACTACATATCATCAAATTCTATGTTTCCACCTTTTCAATCAGCATATCGACCACAACATTCTACTATGACCGCATGCACAAAACTCTCCAATGATCTACTTCTTGCTCTTGACAAACATCTAGTAAGCCTTGTAATTTCACTTGATTTATCCTCCGCCTTTGATGTAGTTGATCACACTATACTTCTCTCATGTCTCAGACAACGTTACTGCTTCTCGTCTCATGTCATTTCTTGGTTCAAATCCTACCTCTCAAATCGCTCTTATCACGTAGTCTCCAACTCCAACTCTTCTGCGTCGGTTCCTCTCAGCTGCGGTGTACCACAAGGATCCGTTCTACGGCCGCTTCTTTTCACCCTTCTTCTTGGTGATTTATCTTCCATCGTGGTCCCTTTCGGCTTTGAAGTTATTCAGTACGCTGACGATATAGTAATCTATGCATCATGCACACTTACATCTGCATCCAACCTCGCTTCCAATGCATCCTCTTGTCTCTCTGCTATTCACGCATATCTTTGTTCAATCCGTATGTTTTTAAACAACGAGAAATCTAACATGATGTGGATAACACCGCGCCACTCTTACACCCTCAATTTTCCAGTATGCATACACAATTTCCGTCTACCAGAAGTGACTATCATGACAATCCTCGGTGTCCTTTTTGACAATAATATCTCGTTTCTGCCTTTCATTCGTAGCAAGATCAGTTCATGCTCCCTCATCCTCCGTGACATCCGAAGTGTCCGTAGAAACCTCGACTTCAAATCGACAGCTATTTTAATTTCCAGCCTTTTCATGCCTCGTCTAGAATATTGCTTAGGTCTTCTCGTAAACTGTCCAGCATATCAATTTCACTATTTACAAAGGATTCTGCACACGGCTGCTAGAGTCATCTTCCGCCTTCGCAAGTACGACCACATCTCCAACACCCTCCGCATCCTTAACTGGCTCGACATTCCGAGCCGCATAACCTCTCAAATTCTCACACTTGCATGGCAAATCAAATTCCGGCACAACCCTCCTTATCTATATCTTCCTGATAGCGCATCCTATATGACGACTGGTCTCTCCCTAAGAAGTCATCACTCCTACTCGTTTTTCGTCCCCCGTCACAACGGTAATCACGGATATCGTGCGTTCACCATCGCTGCACCACGCCTTTGGAACAAACTTCCTCTGACACAAAATCATTGACGTCGCTTAAACACTTCAAAACTTCCTTGATCGCCACACTTCTTGCAAACGAACTAAAATAACACTTTCAGCCGCAATCAATTCAATAACTCTACATACAAGTTCAAACATTCATCGGACGTAAACTTGTCTTTTAATTTTTATAGTGAGCCTGTAAATGGTTCTATTGACCACAAAGGCCACTCTAAATAAATTCTATTCTATTCTATTAATTTATTAATATTAATAATTTATTTATCAATATCATATTAATTATATTAACTAAGAATATACGACGACGTTATCTATAAGACAGCAGAAAATTTAAAACTACCGTTCGGTCAAATGCAAATATCAGTGTGTCTATAGCTCTCAGGTCTCCGGCGACCTTGTGGAAGTCGAACTGTATAAATATTTTATTTCATTTTAATAAAATATTTATTTATACGTTCTTATCAAGCGTTTATTTGAATATTTATTTAAAAATGTAGTGGGCCTGTAAATGGTTATATTTTACCATAACGGCCACTCTAAATAAATTCTATTCTATTATATTAATATTATTATATTAATATAATAATAATTTTAAGTTCCTATAAATATAATATTAAGTTCCTATAATAATATATTTTTAAATTTACGTATTGTATAAAATATATAAATTCACTACCTAATTTGATTCGTGTAGGACATGAATCCAACACGAATCATGCGCATGTTTTAAAAATAAAAATGACGCAATGGTTTGTTTAAAACCATTGCGATATTGATGTAAAATAATTTTACAAATGTTAAAATTGCACAAAATAAACGACATCTGTTACGAAATAAAGAACATTTCATTTGGGAAAAGATAAATTTAAAAATATTTTTTTTATTTGGGAATACAAAATGTGATCTGGTATATGGTGTAGCCCGAAGCACTACAAAAAAGTACTATATCAAAAAGTAATGCACTCGTTGATTATTTAATGGCATGGGCTAACAAAACTTGTAAAATCAGTTAGAATTCCACAAAGCCGAGGTTTGATTCTAAATTGAAGACGTTTAAATGTGTCATAAGTTATTGTCCGAATAAAAACGGGTGATATCGATTACTCTGTTTATTGCATGTTTCGGAACAAAGTTACAAAATGTTAGCGTGAGGATAAGCTCAACTTTGAGAGAAAACTGATGGAAGATTTTGCGTTAGACCGTAAAGCCCGCTTTCGCTATGCATCAAGTTGGCTAAAAACGCACAATCAAAAACTATGCATCAAAGTTGGTGATAACTTAGTAACCGAAGATTACTTAATATCTAATCACCTCTTAACAGAGTTTTTTACGACACTTGGCGATCATTCCCAACAAGTCGATTACAATATGCTTAAATGTGACGAAGCATGTCCTCTTTCATTGATAAATGCTTATTTAGTACGTGATGAATTACTAAGGCTGAAACAATGCTCGTGTACAGGACCCGATAATCTTCCGTTCATTCTACTTCGAAATGTTGCCAATAATTTTGTTCATTCTTTAGTTCAAATTTTTTAAATAACCGTTTATCTATAAACTTCTCCCATACGATTTAAAGAAATTCAGATTTTTCCTGTTTTTTTAAAGGGTGATCGTACGAACGTAAGCAATTACAGACCGATCAGCTTAACATGCGTTTGCTACAAAGTCGTCGAACGTTTGATTTTACGACATTTGAATGCTCATGCAACAAGAAATTTATCCTTACAATATTTCAGCTTGGTTTTCATGCGCACATATAAACATTTACGAACCTTTTGATCGCTCGTAACATCTGACTCAAGTCCTCGTATAAAGGTTCTGATAGTGATGTTATATTTATTGACTTAGCTAAAGCATTTGACACGGTAAATCACATCATACTGTTACGAAAACTTATCTTGTAAGTTTAATTCGCACATTGCCACATGGATTGCTGGCTTTCTGTCAGACGCGAAATCGTCATTCCAAGTAGGAGCATCTTTATCAGACAGTGTGAGCATTAGAATAGGTGTTCCTCAAGGTTCTATTCTCAGCCCATTATTTAATATATTCATAAATGATCTGCTTGGCATTATTAAGTCACCTTTGCTGATGTACGCGGATTATACTAAGTTGTGGCGCGAGATTATATATGATCTAGATATCTCTATTCCTCTAACTTATTATATCTGAATAGATATCTCTATTCCTCTAACTTATTTCCTCCCTTCCAAGCCGCTTTTCGCTCTAATTACTCTACCGAAATTGCATGTCTTAAAGTTTATAACGACTTACTCATCTCGCGCGATCATAAATTATGTAGTGTCATAGTTTCTCTTGATCTATCGTCTGCTTTTGACATCGTCGATCACTCGATTCTTCTCCATCGCCTTCGTCATGATTATGGCTTCTCTTTACCCACTGTATCATGGTTTTCTTCATATCTATCAAACCGTACATTTCGCGTATATTCTAACTCTTCTCTCTCCCATCCTTCGTCCATTCCGTCCGGTGTTCCACAAGGCTCCGTATTAGGCCCTATACTTTTCTCTCTTCTTCTTGGTGATTTGTCTTCGATTTCTCATAAATTTAACTTCCATGTTATGCAATATGCTGATGACATTCTCATCTATGCTCATGCACCTGTTTATCGTATTCACGATCTTAGTGTTTCCGCTTCGGACTGTCTTGTCTCAATTTCCAATCATCTTTCTTCCCTTCGCCTTTCTCTGAATCCTGATAAATCCAAAATTATGTGGATCCTACCTCGACGCCTCGGCTTCGAACCTCCCTCCGTATCATTAAATTCTACAATTCTTCTTATCGTTGATAATCTCGTTTTCCTAGGCTTCCATTTTGACAACCGACTTTCACTTAAACCTTTCGTTAGAGATAAAGTACGCTCATCTACCTTGATACTCCGCAACCTCCGTCAAGTTCGTAGATTGATCGATTTCCCTTCTTGTATGACTCTCATATCATCTCTCCTTTTTTCTAGACTCGATTATTGTCTTAGTCTATTTTCCAACTCACCTAAATCCACTCTTCTTCCCCTACAACGCATCGTCAACGCAGCTGTCCGAATTCTCCTCCGTCTTCGTCGTTTTGATCATACATCCTACCATCTTGCTTCTCTCGATTTGCCTACAATTTATTGTCGTGTTCAAATTCGTCTTATCGTTGCTTTCCGCCTTGTAACTTTTCATACCCCTTCATTTCTCAACCTTCCTTTTCTTGATAATTCTCGTCCTGTTTTACTGTTCCTTGCGTTCCTGTAATTCCCTTCTTTTACGTGTCCCAAACTACTCTACCTCCTTTAGACTCCGCTCCTTCCTGGTGGCTGCTCCTCTATTGTGGAATCATCTGCCCATACATATACGCCAATCAACTTCCCTGCAGTGCTTCAAACGACAAATCCGATCCCATTTTAACAATTTATCTGCTTGACTTTCTCATTTTTGTTTGTGGACTTGTAAGCGTACAGCTTGTATGCATTTGCCACATTAAATAAATTTGTATTATTATTAACAACATACGAGCATTAGCTCAAATAGCTGGCTCACAATAAGTTCGTAAATAAATTAATTAGTTATTAAAATAAGGAAATGCAACACGAAATATTGCTTGATCCATTCGTGGTCTTCTTTTAAAAGTATTAAGTGAACTGCATCCAACAGTGTCTGCATCAAGGTTGTTCCAAAGCTCAACAATTCTTCTATTAAATTGCATCGCGCCCAATTTCTCTAACCTGTTTCTTCGAATAGTGTAAGAATGACAAGGAAGAACATTTGAGCCACGTAATTGAACCCTAGTCCGAAGAGGGTGATGAGGACGTTGGAATAAATGCCAAACAAGGCACATATCCATGTACCGACGGGTCCATGTTACGGTCTCAAGTCCTAATGATCTCAGTCTGTCTTCATAAGGCAGCGACGCTAACGTTGGTGCTAGCTTTGTTGCCCTGCGAAGTACCCTCTCTGATTTCTTATGTTCATGCACAGTACGTGGGTATACAACCGGAGCTGCATATAAAAGTCTACTCAATACATGTGCTAAAATCAGAGGCCGAAGAGCAGTCGGATTAACGCGAACAAACGCGCGTCGAATCATACCTATCATTTTATTGGAGTTGGCACAAGCTTGATCAGTGTGCTTTTTAGTTGATAAATTAGAGGTAACCCATACTCCTAAATCTTTGTAACTATCGACACTCCACAATACAGCCCTTATATGTGTAACAAGCTGATGTTAGTTGCTTGCGAGCATTACCAATAATACGCCTGTGTTTGCATTTCGAAACATTTATCACAAGCTTGTTTGACGCCGCCCACAACTCCACATTATCTATGTCAGTTTGCAAATTATCAACATCCTCACATGAATGAATGGGCCGCCATATTTTTAAGTCATCTGCATACAAACATGATCGAGAGCGAATGCACCCAGGCAAATCGTTAACATAAATGCTGAATAAAAGCGGACCTAAAACTGAACCTTGAGGTACTCCAATATGACATTCTCTAGACACAGACAATGACCAATCGACAAGTACTCGAAAGCAACGATCACGAAGAAATTCTCTAATCCAATCAACTATTATGTTTGGGAGTCCAGTATTGACAAGTTTCTGAAGAAGTAGACCATGATCTACTCTATCAAAAGCTTTAGAAAAGTCGAAGAATATAATGTCTGTATCGATATAATGTGTCTTATTCGCTGTCCAATCAAGATGAGCATCAAGCAAATTTGAAACAGTTGAATAACCCTCCCGAAATCCGTGCTGATTAGGGACTAAAATTTTTCCTACACAAAAAAACTCAACCATGTAGCGATGCACAAACCTCTCCAACACCCTACAGCAAATGCAAGTAATGCTCACCGGCCTATAATTCTCGACGGAAGAGCGATCTGTATTCTTGAAGTAGGGAAGAACAATTGACTGCTTCCACACATTAGGAAGAGATCTTTCTAAGATTGACTGGCGAAAAATTGCACAAAGAGGAACGCAAATTGAGCCTGCTAATCTGCGCAGATAAACATAAGGTAGTAAGTCACAACCTCTTGAATTATTTGCATTTAGACGGCGTAATTCGGAATAGACTTTAGCTGGCGTTATCAAATTGTCAAGGTCCAACTCAAGACACGTGTCAGAGTAAGTGTTCAGCACACTAGATTCCATACAAAAAGTTTCATGTTCATTTGCGGGCTCTACTGAAGTGCAATAGTGTGCCGCAAACTCTTCAGCTAGGTCATTCGCAGAAATGTCATAGAAGTAGTGACAAATCGAAGAATCAACAGCTCCCCTACTTGATAGGTACTGAAAAAGGACCTTTAAATCGTATTTACACTTGTTAGCTAATGCATTCTCAAATGCACACCGCTTCTTTCTCTTCAATGAATTGAATAAATTTCTTGCCTGTTTAAAAACATCATAACTACACTCCCCAACTTTGTAGCGATTGAAGATCAAATTACGAGTCCTCAATGTTGAACGTAACTCAGAATCGAACCAGGGAGAATCTTTTCGACGTGTCCTGCTTCTAAGTGGATAGGATAAAATAAGCAGCGACTCTTAGATTCTCTGAAAGTAATTCCACGCGCAGTGTACTCCAACAACAGCGGGATCTGGCCAGGAAGCTGTTGAAAGTATTGACTTAATTGCACCTGTGTTGGGTTTGAAAGCATAAACCACTTGATTTTCACGCGGACTTCGAGTTTCTTCTTGAAACCTTAACCTAATGATCACTACGCAATGATCAGACATACCGATCGGGGCATCATAACGGATAGCGTTAATAATCTCACTGTTCGAAGATAAACATACATGTAATAGAGATCTACTGTCACTAGCAAAACGAGTGTAATTTTGGACATGCTGAGTTAAACCACATTAGATGATACACTCACGAAGGTCATAGGAAGCATGGTCACAAGTAGGAAAAGCCGTATACGAATTCCAATCAACCGAAGGCATATTCAAGTCACCAAGTATTAAAACATTGGAGGTACCTTTAGAATAAAGTTCTACTTCCCCAATCAGTTTATCTGTGGCGGCCAAGGGTGAACGATATACTACCCCCAGAACAAGCGGAGCGGTATGCATGAATTTTACCCGACACCACAAACTTTCGACTTTATCAGAAGAAGAAGTGCTAAGAATAGTTACTTTCACACCGTTGCTCACATAAAGAATAACACCTTCACCTCTTCCACTTTTACGATCACTGCGGAAAACCAGATAACCAGGGATGGAGACTTCATTATCAACAATATCACCATATAGCCATGATTCTGTGATAGCAAGTAATTTAAGACGAATTTACTGAACTCTATATCTCAGTTCATCTATCTTCGATATAAGACTGCGAACATTACCATGGAGTATTTCACAATGCCCCAACATACCTCTGGGAGTATTCCTATCACCCCTTACACATCCTAATAACCCGGACGCTAAACCATTTAGACTCTGATAGGCAGAGTAGACGAGCCCGTTTTGATTACAGAATGCACGCGAGGCGACATGACTAGTGGGCTCCAACTCAGCCAAGTGCGTCGCTTCACAATCTGAAAATTTTTCACATAGAGATTTGTTTCTCCTTTAGCAACACGAGATGCTAGTTCCTCTTTAACCTTCGATAATTTTTTTCGTTCTGATACATCAAGATCTTTCAGCAGTCGAATATTAGACCCTTTGAGATGGAACGAGTTTCGCAACATTAAGGTAGCATGAAGTTGGTTATGGAAAACAGCTTTGAGTAGTCGGGGTTTATTATTTAAAGCATTACGCTTACCTAGTCTCCAAGCGGACTCGGACGCACTTTTATAAAGAGCAAATGAAAATAAATAAATGTTTGTGTGGAAGTGCACCTATATGCATTTGGGCAAACAATATTTAGATCACTGTTATCACATATGATCGGTAGTATTACCAACAGTCGATCATTTTAAAGACCTAGGAATTGTTGTGGCAAACAACTTAAAAACTAAAACAAATAAAGATGAGATTTGTTCCAGGGCGATGAGAACATTTGGTATTATCAGGAGATGCTTTACAAAATTCTCAATCGACAATTTTCACTATTTGTTCAATGTATACGTAGGTACCATTTTAATGTACTGCTCTGAAGTCTTGTTTCCAAAATCTAACGTGAGGTTATCCAGATAGAAAGAATCTTGAGACTAACATTTAAGTGCGTTACAGGTTTGGGAGATTTACCTTACCACGATCTCTTACGTCGTTGAAATATGAACCCATGTCTCATATTCGAAAAATTAAAAATCTTCTTATTACTTAGTGTGCTATGAAAGAACTCAAGTCTCATCAATTTTGTTTGCGTTAAAAAAATATTTATTTTTAAGTGGCAAATGCGTGCCGACGCACGCTAGCATGACCACGAAAAAATCTTAATCATGTGTCGAGAAGGTGGATACGGAGGGATATTTAAAAGCGATAAAGGAGGGAGCGCGGCGGACGTCGAGAGGGGGTTAATTTCAGGCGAGTGGGGCGACGACGAGGAAGGATCAGGGACCGTAGTTGTTGAAGTAATTGGGAACGTGGAGTAAGAGGGTATGGCGGGAACGCAGCGATAGCGCGGTGGGGCGAGTGTCGTCTAAGAATGGAAGGTTGATGAACGATGGGGAGCAACAGCGATGAGGCGAACAATTAAGAGAAAAAGGCGGAGTTGTATGCGGATGTGGATAGTTGGCCAGGAGGGTTGGGCAATATATGTAGATGTGTGTTCAAAGCGATGGAAACGTAGGAGCACTCGAACGGCGAGATTGATGCTGCATTTTAGGGATAGGATGATGGATTTTGGAGAATTGGCGAAAAGGCTGAGGCAGTAATCGATTTTAGGGAAAAAAGCGTTGAAAGAAGGGGCATACACGAACTGGTCGATATGGTGGCAGATACGGCGGATGTCACGGATAATTAAGTTAGACGAATGGACCTTGTCGCGGACGAAGGGTTTAAGGGAAAGGTAATCATCAAAATGGAATCCTAAGAAAGTGAGATTGTAGACTACGAGGATGGTTGATGATGCAAAAAATACAATGGGAGGAGATATGCTAGGTTGACGGAATGGATACACATTATTTTGGACTTGTTTAGGTTTAGAACGAGATGAAGATGGGAACTACGTTTGTACATAGAAGGAAAACAGTTGGACGCAGTAATTGAGATATTGTGTATGCGATGGGCGGGTGCATGATCATATATGATGATGTCATCGTCGTATTGGATGACGTTAAATGAGTAAGGTTTGATAAACGGAGAGAGATCGCCAAGCAGAAGAGATAAAAAGGAACAAAGAAGAATAATTACCCTATATTTAACAGTATAATATTTCGATAGCTTCTGTTATCTTCAGGATAAAAATTGTAAATGTTCACAAATTTTCGTTTTTTAACATTTATGAAAAAATACAAGCATTGATGTGCTCCGCATTTCTAATGAAATTAAAAAGGAAAAAATACTAAAAACCAAACATGCATACAGCACACATTTTGAAACAAACATAGAAAAACAATATGGTAAAACAAAATAAAAGCAAAATTATAAAACGAGTGATAAAAACATACAAATTAAATAATAAAAATAATGTAATAATAGAGTAATTATACTTGAATCTACACCAAAACAAAATATTAGAACAATGAGAAAACAAGCAAATTGAAAAATTTAAAATAATGTAATATTGTAATGATTTATTATAATTTAATTTAAGGTTGAAATCAGATTTAATATAAAGCATAAAATTAGGTTCTTTTTGATAAAATACGTTTCTTTATTAATTCGAGATAACAAATTACCTTCAAATGATAAAATATAATCATTTTCAAAAACAATTGAATGACTCAAACTCGCAAAATGCTGAGCAACGACACAAGAAGTGGTACCCTTATGTACATTATAATTATGTTGTTTAATATAGTTAATCAAACCTTGACCGGTTTGACCATCACATACCTGTTCACATTCATTACGTGGTATCTTATAAACAGCGGCATCTTTATTAAAATCCGGTTTACGTTTTAATAAGTTGTGAAGTTTGGGCAATTTTCTGTTCAAAATGTGCACTTTGTTAACACTACTATTTTTATGTTATTGTTAATAAACTTTGAAAAAACTAAATTCCACTTGTTAATAACAAAAGGTATTCCTATATTGCAGGACCAGATACTTTTTTCTGCTCTAAAGATTTAATCTTTGAAAAAACTAAATTCCACTTGTTAGTAACAAAATGTATTCCTATATTTCAGGACCAGAGACTTTTTTCTGCTCCAAAGATTTAAACTTTGAAAAAACTAAATTCCACTTGTTAGTAACAAAATGTATTCCTATATTTCAGGACCAGAGACTATTTTCTGCTCCAAAGATTTAAACTTTGAAAAAGCTAAATTCCACTTGTTAGTAACAAAATGTATTCCTATATTTCAGGATCAGAGACTTTTTTCTGCTCTAAAGATTTAAACTTTGAAAAAACTAAATTCCACTTGTTAATAACAAAAGGTATTCCTATATTTCAGGACCAGATACTTTTTTCTGCTCTAAAGATTTAAACTTTGAAAAAACTAAATTCCACTTGTTAGTAACAAAAGGTATTCCTATATTTCAGGACCAGAGACTATTTTCTGCTCCAAAGATTTAAACTTTGAAAAAACTAAATTCCACTTGTTAATAACAAAATGTATTCCTATATTTCAGGATCAGAGACTATTTTCTGCTCTAAAGATTTAAACTTTGAAAAAACTAAATTCCACTTGTTAATAACAAAAGGTATTCCTATATTGCAGGACCAGATACTTTTTTCTGCTCTAAAGATTTAAACTTTGAAAAAACTAAATTCCACTTGTTAGTAACAAAAGGTATTCCTATATGTCAGGACCAGAGACTTTTTTCTGCTCTAAAGATTTAATCTTTGAAAAAACTAAATTCCACTTGTTAGTAACAAAATGTATTCCTATATTTCAGGACCAGAGACTTTTTTCTGCTCCAAAGATTTAAACTTTGAAAAAACTAAATTCCACTTGTTAGTAACAAAATGTATTCCTATATGTCAGGACCAGAGACTATTTTCTGCTCTAAAGATTTAAACTTTGAAAAAACTAAATTCCACTTGTTAGTAACAAAATGTATTCCTATATGTCAGGACCAGAGACTTTTTTCTGCTCTAAAGATTTAATCTTTGAAAAAACTAAATTCCACTTGTTAATAACAAAAGGTATTCCTATATTGCAGGACCAGATACTTTTTTCTGCTCTAAAGATTTAAACTTTGAAAAAACTAAATTCCACTTGTTAGTAACAAAAGGTATTCCTATATTTCAGGATCAGAGACTTTTTTCTGCTCTAAAGATTTAAACTTTGAAAAAACTAAATTCCACTTGTTAATAACAAAAGGTATTCCTATATTTCAGGACCAGATACTTTTTTCTGCTCTAAAGATTTAAACTTTGAAAAAACTAAATTCCACTTGTTAGTAACAAAAGGTATTCCTATATTTCAGGACCAGAGACTATTTTCTGCTCCAAAGATTTAAACTTTGAAAAAACTAAATTCCACTTGTTAATAACAAAATGTATTCCTATATTTCAGGATCAGAGACTATTTTCTGCTCTAAAGATTTAAACTTTGAAAAAACTAAATTCCACTTGTTAATAACAAAAGGTATTCCTATATTGCAGGACCAGATACTTTTTTCTGCTCTAAAGATTTAAACTTTGAAAAAACTAAATTCCACTTGTTAGTAACAAAAGGTATTCCTATATGTCAGGACCAGAGACTTTTTTCTGCTCTAAAGATTTAATCTTTGAAAAAACTAAATTCCACTTGTTAGTAACAAAATGTATTCCTATATTTCAGGACCAGAGACTTTTTTCTGCTCCAAAGATTTAAACTTTGAAAAAACTAAATTCCACTTGTTAGTAACAAAATGTATTCCTATATTTCAGGATCAGAGACTATTTTCTGCTCTAAAGATTTAAACTTTGAAAAAACTAAATTCCACTTGTTAGTAACAAAATGTATTCCTATATGTCAGGACCAGAGACTTTTTTCTGCTCTAAAGATTTAAACTTTGAAAAAACTAAATTCCACTTGTTAATAACAAAAGGTATTCCTATATTGCAGGACCAGATACTTTTTTCTGCTCTAAAGATTTAAACTTTGAAAAAACTAAATTCCACTTGTTAGTAACAAAATGTATTCCTATATCAGAGACTATTTTCTGCTCTAAAGATTTAAACTTTGAAAAAACTAAATTCCACTTGTTAATAACAAAAGGTATTCCTATATTATACTTTTTTCTGCTCTAAAGATTTAAACTTTGAAAAAACTAAATTCCACTTGTTAGTAACAAAATGTATTCCTATATGTCAGGACCAGAGACTTTTTTCTGCTCTAAAGATTTAAACTTTGAAAAAACTAAATTCCACTTGTTAGTAACAAAATGTATTCCTATATGTCAGGACCAGAGACTTTTTTCTGCTCCAAAGATTTAATCTTTGAAAAAACTAAATTCCACTTGTTAGTAACAAAAGGTATTCCTATATTGCAGGACCAGATACTTTTTTCTGCTCTAAAGATTTAAACTTTGAAAAAACTAAATTCCACTTGTTAGTAACAAAATGTATTCCTATATTTCAGGATCAGAGACTATTTTCTGCTCTAAAGATTTAAACTTTGAAAAAACTAAATTCCACTTGTTAATAACAAAATGTATTCCTATATGTCAGGACCAGAGACTATTTTCTGCTCTAAAGATTTAAACTTTGAAAAAACTAAATTCCACTTGTTAGTAACAAAATGTATTCCTATATGTCAGGACCAGAGACTTTTTTCTGCTCTAAAGATTTAATCTTTGAAAAAACTAAATTCCACTTGTTAGTAACAAAATGTATTCCTATATTTCAGGACCAGAGACTTTTTTCTGCTCTAAAGATTTAAACTTTGAAAAAACTAAATTCCACTTGTTAGTAACAAAATGTATTCCTATATTTCAGGACCAGAGACTTTTTTCTGCTCTAAAGATTTAAACTTTGAAAAAACTAAATTCCACTTGTTAGTAACAAAATGTATTCCTATATGTCAGGACCAGAGACTTTTTTCTGCTCTAAAGATTTAAACTTTGAAAAAACTAAATTCCACTTGTTAGTAACAAAATGTATTCCTATATGTCAGGACCAGAGACTTTTTTCTGCTCTAAAGATTTAAACTTTGAAAAAACTAAATTCCACTTGTTAGTAACAAAAGGTATTCCTATATTTCAGGACCAGAGACTTTTTTCTGCTCTAAAGATTTAAACTTTGAAAAAACTAAATTCCACTTGTTAGTAACAAAAGGTATTCCTATATTGCAGGACCAGATACTTTTTTCTGCTCTAAAGATTTAAACTTAGCCTTTTTAATGGCCCAAAACGGAAAACCACTTTTTAGTAAACTATGTGCAATATCCAATATATTCTTTTTTCAGAATAAAATTTTTAACTGTTATATCTTTAATTGACAAGAAATATTTGTTGTAAGATATTGACTTTTAGATGTTCTTAATGATCAAGCGATTAGGATAATTGGGATATAAAATATGGATAATGACGATGATGATTTGCTTAATTCAGCGGAGAAGATTGAACAAATATAGTAATGCCAATTATTTAAGAATTTTTGTTATTTTTTAAATTTTATCTATTTATACTTGTTATACTTGGAGAAACTCATGCTGGAATCGAGAATATTAGACTTGGACTTGAATCTGAAAAAGTGCGAGCTCTCATGATAAATGTGAGGGACGAGGGAAAACGCCAAACAATATTCAGCGATTTCGAGAATTATCCCTTGGGATACGGCTTATAACATTAGATTAACTGAATCTCTTAGATAGTTGTGCTTTGAAGGATAGTTGTGCTTTTGATAGCTGGTGGGCCTAAGTCTTACGATACACTGTTTCTCATAAAAACTGTATGTACTTACCAAAGCTTTTATATTAATTTCGGACGGTACCTTTATTTGATCATTGTGACGACCTTAGAAAGCTGGATTTTATTATCAAGAACAAATTTGATAAACAGAATTGCTCGCTGTCTGATGAGGTTAGCGTCAAGCCGCCCTGCCAATCTCTTTTGCTGGACTGGGTTTGCGCATTACCGTTTATCATTTACTACCTGCCTTTCTTCCGTCGGTGAGAGCGTGCAGTGCCCATATTCAAACCATTTTGGGTAAAACTCTTGAGTGTCATCTTTTTCGAGAAAGTGTTACGTAACTGGAAGGATATAACAGGAGCAGATCAGCCTTCAACGCATTGAGACCAACAGTTATTCTGTGATTTACTATATTTCAACATGTCTACAACTCTTCCTCAAACATGTTGGATGGGGAGTCCAAGATCAGACTATCGGATTCTACTAAAGAGTCCGGTGCATGTCTCAACGCCCTTCTAGTGGAAAACATGGGCATCATAGATCCGCCCAATCTATGCAGGCTATATGGACGTCGGCCCGATTGAGTGACTTTTTCCCTGGTTCTAAGGTAAATGTTCTTTGTGGGATGCAACTTGCGTAGACACTATGGCTGTCAGCAATGTCGGACACGCTGCACTGCAAGCAGGAGGAGCGGCCACAGCAGCAGAGAAACTTAAGCGACAGAAATACCGCGACCTATTCCAGTCCAATTATTTTCTTTCCTTCGGAGTCGAAGTGGAGGATCCCTGAACACTCTTGAAATCTGAAGCTGATCAATGAATTAACAATCTTTAGACCGTTTTTCGCTTAGGCTGGCGAAATCCTCTCTGAAGATTTAATGTTTGATAAACTGCGATGGTAGCATGCATATAAGTTCCATCAATATACCTACTACATATATACCAGAATTGTATCTTTCTTTTTACCAGAAAGTATTACAAAAAAACCTTTAGTGCACGACATCCAAAATTTCTTGACATGAAAAAAATAATAATACACAAGTTTCTCTTGTCAACTACTGGTCTGGGTGTTGGGTAGTAAAGGCAGTTTACGAATCAAACTATTCCAAACATTGTGATTCCAGGCTACAGATTAGAATTTTCTTTCAAATAACCCAAGGTATTCTTCAGCTAATTTCGGAATTTGATCTCCACATCGGTACCAAGGTCTACCTCGAGGTATATTTCCAGAAAATCCGGCCTGAAAAACTCCCCGAGGAAGGTGATCCCAATACATTCTCAGGGCGTGTCTTATCTACCTAAACTGACTTTCTTTGATGTAGAGAAGCAGCGACTATACTCCGAGTCCATCTCTAATGACCGAATTCCTAATATTATCTCTAGGGTTAAGACCAGCCACACCGCGAAAGAACCTCATTTTGGTCGTCTATATCCGAGATCTTATCTATTCAATCATGACCCAAAGTTTATGACCATAGGTTAAGATAGAAACGAAGATCGGGTAGTAAACCGAAAGCTTCGCATAAAGATTCAACTCTAGCTTAAGCACGATATAGAACGGACCAATGAACGCATTGCTGCGTTAACTAAACAGATCTCCATATCCCTAATGTTTATTCCGTGCCTCAAGAACAATACCTCAAGATACTTGAATTCATCCACATAAGTAAGAAATTTTCTCAATCCGGGTTAGAATTTAGTGCACGATGTATTTTTAATTTTTCTTGATTTGATGATGCAAATGATTTTATAATACTTGGATGAGCGTTTATTTAAATGTTCAAATTTAGAATAAAAGATTTTAATGATATTTTAAGATGCGATCCCTTTTTATTTTATAAATTTTATTTTCTAATTCATAGCATAGACATGGGACGATTTGTCAAAATAATTAACGGGTTTCAATTATTCTCCAAAAAGATAAATGTTTGTTATTTAATAATATTTAATATTTATAATTAAACTACCATTTATAATAATGAATATTGATTTAACATTAATGTATATGATAGCTAATTGAAGCTATTACCGTTTGATCGAACGTTACCAACTTCCGTTTCTGTAATGCAGATAATCACTTGTTAATGATATCCTCATATCATATGTTCATTGTAAGGAATTCAAATTTTTAATATAATTTAGTTATTTTTTTAATATTTCCGTATTACATTCTTTCATAATTACATGTTTTCAAAAAGATTTATTCTTTTCTTTTATTTAGTAACGATAACAATTTTGAAATAAGCTTTGCTGCTGACGATACTTTTACCCGCACGCAACCATTTATACCCGAATTTGATGTTGAGACTGGACAATCATGGCACTATCCAATTGACCTTCCTCAACGACAATATCAATATAATATTGTACAGAAGTCACTTTACAAAAATACGCTAGTAGTCCTTCCAACCGGTCTTGGGAAAACATTTATTTCCTCGGTCGTTATGTATAATTTTCATAGATGGTATCCTCAAAGTATAGTTTTATTTTTGGCACCAACGAAACCATTGGTGTCACAGCAGACTTTGGCATTTCGTCAAGTTACCAATCTACCGAGCGATGTTATTGTCGAAATGACAGGTATTCTACAACTATTTACATATTGATATTTTAAAGTTAAGCATTTAGAGTTTTAATTAACTTTGATCTTTTACAATTCTGTACAACCTTTTAAACTTATAACAACGGTTTAACCGTTTTACAAAACGGTTAATTCTTAGTATTCTCTAAAATATTTTTATATTATAAACCATTTGCTAATTTAAATCAATTTCAACTATTCATCAGGCTTTTAATGTTTCACTTCACAAAATGTTAGCATTTCATGTAATACAATATGGTAATTAAATATTTTAGTTGGATCTTTCTCCCTACAAATTTAAAAAAATGCGTTTGTGTGCATATCCCAAATTCACTTCAACACCTTTACCTACATTTACAATATTACACATGCATTTGTGTTATCTATACTTCTAACACCTTGATCCTTACCTCACAACGTCGTTACCAAAACTCCAACCCTGATCCTTGATTTGTACTTAACATTTGCTTTCATCTTATCTAATCGCATAGAACAGAAATAAATTTAAAGGTCCCGTAATGTGGCGTGAAGCTGTTCACTTTTAAAGCTGTGTTCCAATTAAACAATATTTTATATTTGAAAATATAGAAAATAAATCTGAATCTGATTTTTGCTTTTGTAGTGTTTCTATAGATCTTAAAATATTATTTTATATTATTCAAAAATTATATATATTTTCATGTAACCTCATCGATTTCTAATATAAAACGTCGACAGTTGTGAATAATGAATATTTTTATATATTTTAATGCATTGAACTATTTACATAATTACATATTTGATGCAAATCGAATTGCATACGGTATTATGATTTCAGGATGCGTATTTTATCTAAAGAACCTAATTTAATGCTTAATAAATGATCAATGATGCTTTTTCGACAATGATTTAAAAATTAATTTATTAAAAGATTGATTAAGAAATAAGTAAAGATAAGTTTATTAATAAAATTTCACAACGCGGAAGTTTGTAAGATATCACTGAAAGAAGTGATATCGCGCAAATGTCGTTCCGTGACAAAGCCTACAAACATTTCAGACGAAAATGTGATGACACTTTGAATTTATGTGGTAGCGAGCATCAATTTAATAATGTAGAAAATCACAAAGTTAATGGAGAGAGCATGCCCCAGTAGTGTCTTTTACTAAGCATTGCAGCAGTTATCACAAGTGTGATAATCTTACTGCAATAGGTAGGTGGTTGAATCTATCGTTTGATGACCTGACTATAGGTCAGTAGGTCGTTGAATCTATCTACGTCTGATACGAAGATTTACTTCTATAATTGAAGATTTAACTATATAATAGATTTACTTCTACATAAGAGAAGTAAATTAATAACGCCTTTTTGGGTATATATTAAGTACTATAATATATTAATATTTTAATAGTATTATATTATATATTGTATATATTATATAACACTATTTTATATAATAATGTTATATTAAATTATATAATAATATATAATATTAAAGTATATAATTATATTATGTAATTAATTATTATATAATTATATTTATAAAAGTTATCATATTTATATTAGTAGGAAAAGTTGTTTAATTAAAAATTGTGTTGTAGATTAATTAATTTGATTTAAAAATAGAATTTATTTAAAGATTAATAAAGAAATAAGTAAAGATAAATTTATTAATAAAATATCACAACGCGGAAGTTTGTAAGATATCACTGAAAGAAGTGATATAGCGCAAATGTCGTTCTGTGACAAAGCCTACAAACATTGCAGACGAAAATGTGATGACATTTTGAATTTATGTGGTAGCGAGCATCAATTTAATAAGAAGAATCGCCAGCTACATGTTGGTGAACCTTCATGACAGAGCTGACGTTTTTCGGTAAATTTTGATTTGCATTGTATCAAGTTTTGAGTAAATCTATTGTTCTTGCGGAAGGAAGAATTCTCGATATTTAATGAGTCGTCTTGGTTGCTTCAAGTATGTGATGCCTATATCCGTTGAACTAATACAGTCTTTACTTTCATTAAGTGAAATAATTGTTTTTCTGCTATAAAACATAAAGACGCTATAAGAACACAAAAGATCTTGGTATATCCAACCCAGAATATATCAGTACCTTGTCAGCTATTATTGATCATACAAAATATAACTAAATACAACTCTTCAATTGTATAGTACTCTTTCAAACGTCTATGTTCATATAATATATCTGCTGCATTCGGATGTATTGAGTGTCAATTAAATATAGTGTCAATCAAGTATATTAAATAGATTAATTAATAGTTATCTAAAATATTTTATTAATCAATAAATGATTTATTATAAGGTTAATAATAGGTCAACAATAGTCTAATTAATTCAATTTTTGATTTAAAAACATACGTTGTTAGTACAAAATATAGTTAATTATGTGTTGATTATATAATACGTGAATTGCATATGATTATGTGAATTATGTATCTAATCTCTTATATTAATTATAAGTACAATTATAATATATTTATTATTACATTACCGTTAGATGCGATATTACCATAATAGGTCAATAATAAGTTAATTAATAATTACTATACTCGATTAATTAATAATTAATAATTAATTATCTAATTATATTGATAATCAATAGTTGATGTATTATTAAGTCAATAATTTGTCAACAATAGATTAATTAATGAAATTTTTGGATTAAAAAGGATACGTTGTTTTCAGTCATTGCAAAATATAGTTTATTATATATATGTCTATATTGATATATAGGTTAACAGTAGATTAATTAATCCAATTTTAATATATACGTTTTTTCACTCAGTATAAAATCTAGTTCCAATTTATGTATCTAAAAATTATCAAATAATTATTTATTTAATTATTAGTCACTGAATAATTACCTTTTATTTTATTGAGTTTATATTGTTGGTGACAAGATGATTTATTTCATATAATCAATTATTAGACAATATGTATTTGTGGCTTATTGTCGGTATATTAAGTTTAGTGACGCTAGAAATAATGTTTTATTAAACATTATATGATCAATGTTTAAGTAATATGTGATAAACTTTGCACTTTAATTTACTGTGAATAGTTATAAATTTTTGCATCTTCTGACATGATATTGACTTACTGATACATAAAGACTTCCGTGTCTAACTAATTTACTAGTACTTTATAATTGCTAACAAAAATAATATTCTTTAACTCTTTACAATAAACGCAACCTGTATTTGTTCTAACAAGTAAATTTACTTTTACTAATAGCATCCATTGATTGTCGTTTATTGTATAAATAGCTTACTTTTGGACTATATATGTCGTATGTATATAAACAACATATAAATTTAGTAATAGCTAAAAGATTCACATAGAGAGAGCAGCTATAAAAAGATGTGTAGAAGTATCTTGTTTGTACTATATTGCATTAGTTGATTTACCGATCTTTTTTAAGTTTAATGCCTCTATTTAAGTAACTTTGTTTTCTTCTAACGCTCTAATTTGTTTAAAAAAGAAGAAGATTCCCTATCCACGGCTGTTTTATATCACATTTATATGGAAA